>JAIZAY010000063.1:0-173077 GCA_029531755.1 Holothuria leucospilota | reverse complement strand
CTTGAAACTCAGACAATCTTGGACAAAACTCGTTGGGACACCCCCGCTCCCCTTCACAAAGTTGACCATTTTCACGGCATACAGTCATTCTCTCTGCACAACTTTGGAAGGGGGAGCGGGGGCTTCATGTAAACCTTAGAACGGAGATTCAAGAATATTATGACAAAGCGTCCCAACAGTTTTGTCCAAGATTGTCTGAGAAATTTGAGAAGTTAGAACTGCTCGCGGCCCACGGTAGGAAGTGTTTCTTTGCGTTGCGTTGATTCGCAAAAGGGTAGGTGTCTTTTCTTTAGGTATAAGAGAACAGTAACAGAGAATAATCAGCATATTCTGGGCCCATATTGAAGTTCTTGTTAATATAATATTATTGAAGCAAAAAGCATTGGGAAGGTAGCTAAGTAAGTTCAAAGCGTTCTCTCGTTCAGGAAGACATTTCAATAGTCACGTATTTTGGGCTCACACTGTCTGAACAGGTACCAAATAAAAAGAACATTCAGCAGAAGTACGTGTTGTATCCTGCCTGTTACTTTATATTAAAGTAATTTACCAGAAATAAGTTAAAAAAGTACTTGAATGTATATTCATTTCACCTTTATAACGCAGTAACTTTCATTTGAGTAGCTGAAACTATACAGAAAATATGCCATACATGCTAATTTGACGAGACCGGGGGTGAAGGCTAAGTTAACCAAACGGTCTACCATTTGTTTTGAGAGCAAATTTGAAAGCAAAATGTAAAGAAATTGAGTCGGCTAAAGAAGGCATAATAGATACGTCATCAGCTTCATGTACAGAAAAAATGTTGTCATAGCATCAAATTCGCTTCAAAATATGTCTAAAACCAGCCCTAATTAACGATCTACCATCGTTATAATAAAAAGCTTGGCTTGCAGTTCTGCTTTTAACATTTCATGGTAGATCGTGGCGCTCTTTCAGTTAAAATCTTGCCTTCTTACCACTAGTTTGCAATAGCAGTGAGACTCCTCAATCTATCCATGAAAGAAATTGTTTTGTTTTCCGTCTTCAAACTTAAGAAGAGTTGTCATCCTCCTTTTAATTTGCTAAAAAATGCAACGCATATGGCTGCCATAGACGTCGTTACGGAACGTAAACATTTCTGCCTGGCATTCCCTGCGAATACCTGAAACGGTCTATCCATTATGATCTCGCCAACCAACAATAAATCAGTATAAACAAATAAAAACAACACTTTAAAACAATTTTAAATTATACTTTCATTTGGCTAAAATCCTCAGGCCTATAAGCCTCCGAAAAAGTGTACTGAATACAGCTGCTCGGAAAATTAACCATTTTTCTATTGAATTTGTTCTCGTAAATCGCTCACTTGAAACTCAGACAATCTTGGACAAAACTCGTTGGGACACCCCCGCTCCCCTTCACAAAGTTGACCATTTTCACGGCATACAGTCATTCTCTCTGCACAACTTTGGAAGGGGGAGCGGGGGCTTCATGTAAACCTTAGAACGGAGATTCAAGAATATTATGACAAAGCGTCCCAACAGTTTTGTCCAAGATTGTCTGAGAAATTTGAGAAGTTAGAACTGCTCGCGGCCCACGGTAGGAAGTGTTTCTTTGCGTTGCGTTGATTCGCAAAAGGGTAGGTGTCTTTTCTTTAGGTATAAGTGAACAGTAACAGAGAATAATCAGCATATTCTGGGCCCATATTGAAGTTCTTGTTAATATAATATTATTGAAGCAAAAAGCATTGGGAAGGTAGCTAAGTAAGTTCAAAGCGTTCTCTCGTTCAGGAAGACATTTCAATAGTCACGTATTTTGGGCTCACACTGTCTGAACAGGTACCAAATAAAAAGAACATTCAGCAGAAGTACGTGTTGTATCCTGCCTGTTACTTTATATTAAAGTAATTTACCAGAAATAAGTTAAAAAGTACTTGAATGTATATTCATTTCACCTTTATAACGCAGTAACTTTCATTTGAGTAGCTGAAACTATACAGAAAATATGCCATACATGCTAATTTGACGAGACCGGGGGTGAAGGCTAAGTTAACCAAACGGTCTACCATTTGTTTTGAGAGCAAATTTGAAAGCAAAATGTAAAGAAATTGAGTCGGCTAAAAGAAGGCATAATAGATACGTCATCAGCTTCATGTAACATGAAAAAATGTTGTCATAGGCATCAAATTCGCTTCAAAATATGTCTAAAACCAGCCCTAATTAACGATCTACCATCGTTATAATAAAAAGCTTGGCTTGCAGTTCTGCTTTTAACATTTCATGGTAGATCGTGGCGCTCTTTCAGTTAAAATCTTGCCTTCTTACCACTAGTTTGCAATAGCAGTGAGACTCCTCAATCTATCCATGAAAGAAATTGTTTTGTTTTCCGTCTTCAAACTTAAGAAGAGTTGTCATCCTCCTTTTAATTTGCTAAAAAATGCAACGCATATGGCTGCCATAGACGTCGTTACGGAACGTAAACATTTCTGCCTGGCATTCCCTGCGAATACCTGAAACGGTCTATCCATTATGATCTCGCCAACCAACAATAAATCAGTATAAACAAATAAACAAAACAACACTTTAAAACAATTTTAAATTATACTTTCATTTGGCTAAAATCCTCAGGCCTATAAGCCTCCGAAAAAGTGTACTGAATACAGCTGCTCGGAAAATTAACCATTTTTCTATTGAATTTGTTCTCGTAAATCGCTCACTTGAAACTCAGACAATCTTGGACAAAACTCGTTGGGACACCCCCGCTCCCCTTCACAAAGTTGACCATTTTCACGGCATACAGTCATTCTCTCTGCGCAACTTTGGAAGGGGGAGCGGGGGCTTCATGTAAACCTTAGAACGGAGATTCAAGAATATTATGACAAAGCGTCCCAACAGTTTTGTCCAAGATTGTAGGTTACGGTTTGACTTCGCAAACTTGGAACAAAGAGAGATATCAACTGGTTTTACACGATAAAGAATAGACACTTCAGAACACGTAACTGGGGGCAGATGATTGCCCTTTTCATCATGAAATTGATCATTATTCATAATTTCATCTGTCATATGAACATTGACACTATCATTATACACCTCTTTAAGTTTGTTTACGTCAGTAATGAGTTTGCTCTCCTTCGATGCTCTCACAAAACATGGCTTAAGTCTATTATAGTTAAAAACATCTTGTAAGACGTCACCTTGCAATGTTTGGAGAAGGTAGTGCTTGCGATCCAAGATTTCATGAATGACTAAAGGACCTACCCATTCTGCTACAATTTTACGTGAGTTCGCAGTGAGTGAAGAACTTGTCGGCTTATATAAATAAACCAACTGACCTACTGAGTAGATTGCACCCTTGTCTAGTTTACTCGTAATCATAACGTATTACTTATCTTGCTGCTTCTGAAGATTAAGCATCGTTTGCGAAAGATGTTGGAAACGTTTGTTAAGAAGAGCAACATATTCACTATAGGAATGTGAAAGTCCTTCCATAGGATTGAAGGTTAAATTAGTGAGGTCCGGTGGTTTACGACCATAAACTAGCTCGAAGGGGCTGTGGTCATCCAGATGGGGGGAGGAAAATGCGTTATACGCATACGTAGTAGTCGGAATGAATCTAACCCAGTCCCTCCCAAATTGACCTAAATTGACCTTTAAGAAGTTTGAAAGTGTCTGTATGTGTCGTTCTCCTTGACGACTGCCATGATTACAGACACTAATGACCTTTTTGTCAATATTCAAAGAAGAGCATAACAATTCAACAAATTTGCCTGCAAGAGATTTAGCTGCATCTGTAATAAGCATTGTGGGTGGGCCAAAGATTGTTATTATCTTTTGCAAAATTGCCTCACAGATAGTTTCAGCATCTAAGGTTTGCAAAGGGACACAAACAAGAAACCGTGTAATCTGGTCACATGCAACCATTAAATGTTTGTACCCTGTATTTGACGTTGGCATTGTCTTAAAGTCTAAACTTATCCTATTGAATGGTCGATAAGAATCGGGCACTCTCGGATGAAATTGCCTAACTTTATCTCGTTTCGGTTTAAATTCTTGGCATCTAAGACAAGCTTTAACATAATTACTCACGACCTGAAAGATATTTCTCATGAAGAAATGTTGTCTTATAGTGAGGTATGTCCTCATTACACCCTGATGGCAGCTAAGAAGATCATCATGATATTTACATAAAATCTTTTTTATCATTGTGTCAGGAATGACCAATTGTAAGACTACTCTGGATTTATGTTTCTTATGTAAAGTTAAGCGAAACAAAAGACCATCACACAAAATATACTCTTCTGCTTTGTTACGTATGGAACGAGCAGTCTTTGAATCTTGTGGCAAAATATCATGTGCTAAGAAGTCAAAGACTGGCTTAAAGAAAGGACAAATCGCCTGCTGCATACGCAGTTCTTTCGCATCAAACGGAAGTTGTAATCCCTGATAATTTTGCTTTGTATCTTTTTCACGACACGTTGAATATCTTTCTGGGGTGGAATGTGGGTTGTCCGAATATTTTTAACTTCAGAGATTAAAGGCTTATTGGGTGAAACTATATCGTCTGGTGGGTCGCGATACCGTTCTTCAGGCGGTGGTAAATCTACTAGACGTGGCTCAGAAATTGTGACTGGCTTAACTTGTGATATCACAGGACGTTGGTGTAACATAGGAATTGGCTGTACGGGCCTAGTTAAAGGTTGCGCTAGTGGAACTGGTGCCGGCGGCGGCGGAGGAAGCAAGATCTCACTACAAGGGGGGTGGGACTCGTGCAACATTTCGCTGTTGCGAGCTACCCTTTGATTTTGGCTTAGCTGGAGGCTGTACCTCTCGAGCGGTAGTTGTCTCTGTGGTACTAGCAGCCTTTTTACTAGGGTATAAGTCGGGAACTCGAATTCCCAAAGCTTTAGCTTTAGCCCTCGTTAACACTGGGTTGACGTAATTATCTGAGTCGTCAAGGATGGAATCTGCTATTGCGCTAAACGCAAGAGGAAGAATTCTGTCTATCTCTGAATCACCTTGTTGGGGCGCTCTAGAGAGATAATCTGCCAAAGCGAGTTCTGAACCCTTCTTATAGCCAATCTTGAAACAAAACTGCGATAACTTAAACAGCAAATTTCTCATACGAGTTGTAGGAGGTTCATGCTTAGAAAGGATTTCTACCAAAGCAGCATGGTCAACAAATGCATCAAATTCCACATCATTGAGAAGGTGTAGAAATTCGTTAATGTTAATCAATAAACCGAACAATTCTAATTCAGTTACACTATAACGAAAACATGCATCAGGTAACACCTTTGAATAGTAACCCAAGAGATATTCTTTACAATCGATAGTTTGAGTTAAACATGAACCAGTAGAAACTCTTGAGGTATCACTATATAAAGTGAGACGACCTTTACGTTTCGGCATGTGAAGAATAGGGGGATTACACATAAGTTCACGAATTGTGTCAAACGTTCGCTGGCACTCGTCTGTCCATTTGAATTGTTTCCTTTGTCTACTTAATTTATGTATGGGTCTCAAGTGTTTTTGAACATGGGGAAAAAATTGAGATATGTAATTTACTGCACCAACAAATCTCTGTGCTGCTTTCACATTGTGCGGTACAGGCGTATTACGAATTGCCGCACATCGGTCTGTGAGAGGCTTAACAGTCGCCGTACCGTCCCCATTTACTGCAAGAATATGACCCATATATAATACTGAAGTTCGAAACAGACAACATTTTCGTGGTGATATTTTTAAACCATTTGCAATAAGAGCCTCAAAAATGGCTGCAAGATGTTTGAAATGCGACGTCTTGTCTTTACTATAGACAATAATATCATCATGCATGGAAATGCAAAATTGGTCTGAATTGGGAACTTGCGACAGCACTTCGTTCATTTTAGCTTAAAATATAGCGGGAGAAAGATTTAATCCTTGAGGTAAACGTTTATGATAATAGTGTTTACCTCCACTGTATGAAGCGATACCAGTATACCTTTGTGCATTTTTGCTAAACAGAATGCAGAAAAAGGCAGATTTTAAATCCAGCACACTCAAGACGGTTGCGTCAGAGTTACCAATAGTGCGCAACGTTTCATTCAAAAGTGGGAAGGGATGATTTATTCTCTGGATTCTGCTATTAAGGAAGCGAAAGTCAGTTACGACTCGCTTTTCATTAGTTCCCTTCTTAGGAATTAAAAATACTGGAGATGTATAGGACTGATGTCCAACTGCCAATATTCCAAGACTGACAAGCTTGTCCAATTCTTTGGAAACAATAATTTTATCTTCGGGGGACAATTTGTATGGTCTGATAAAGAACGGGTCAGTGTTAGTTAACGTAATATCCGCCTCAAAATTTGGACAACTAGAAAGCTCACCATACAGCGAAAAGACAGGGTTATTGTTTTCAAGCATTTGATAAAATTCCTCTCTTTCTTGCGGTGACAAAACACCATGTTCCAAAGAAACATCTTTACGGATTATTTCCGACTCTGTCAAAGAAGCAAGGGGGTCATCGCTGTTTAAATGCGGGTGTCGCTGAAAGTTTTGACTGCGAATGTATTCGCGGTCAAGATGTTTTGAACCGTCACTTTGTGAAATTTGGGCCGTATTAACGTGGCCGTTAATTGGAAGACTATCTTGTCTCTCATGCTGCCATTCATCAAACGCACAAGAAGGAATTTCATGTAAAACTGTCGCAAGTTCAGACAAATCAAAGGAAGCTAAATTGTGTTTCGGTAGCACAATAAATGGTCTCGTGCTCTTATTTTACAACAACATACGAGTTCTTCCTTTACGTAACTTAACGATCATAGATGCTGGACACATATGTGCAATAAATGTGGCAGGGTTGAGAATAACCTCTGCATTACGAGCATAAGATGGTACACGGCTTTGAATATTCACATATTTGGTTTGTCCAGGAAAAATTACAACCTTGTTTGTAGGGTGAAAACGTAAAACCTTTGACTTGATTACAAACGAATTATCAGAGAAGTCAAGAACTCCTTTCAATCGTTTCATTGTATCTGTACCAAGTACCAAGTCAATACCAGTTAAATTACTTGTAACATAAGCGCTGATTTCAATTCGATGACCCTGAACATTTACGTCCAAAGTTAATGTCTCTTTAGCCAACAGAAATTGACCATTACCCAAACGAAAATAAGTTGGCTTCACCTTGTTTGGTTTTAGAGATGACAAATAGCGTGAAGCTTTCACAACGGATGCAGATAAAATAGATTTAGTTGCTCCAGAATCAAAGAGAAGGAGGATATTTTTACCATCTTGCAACTGTGCGCGTGCAAAATGTTTATTATTCAGTTGAATACGAATATCTGTATCACTCTGACTATTCGCGTACTTGTACTCGTGGTATTGTTCCTGTTTAACGGGTTGACCGGACGGGGTGCTCGTCGGGTCTTCCCCTATTGAAAATGCGGTCCCCGCGGAGGTAGCATTGGGGGCTGCTCCATCATAGGAGGCGGAAAAGATTAGGGCCCGTATTGCAACTGCTGGTGGTGCCGTCGCAAGAAGCAGTCCCTAGCTCTATGTCCAGGGGTGTTACAATAGAAACAAACCCCTGTAAATGGAAAACGACTGTTGGATCTTTCCTGAAGTGGTCTACGAGATGCCTGTCGCCTACTATCACGCGAATTGTAGCGCTGCCGGGAAGAGGAGGAAGTGTTAGCCTGCTTAACTGGTTGCCGTGCCCGATCATCCAAGAGGGAATCAATTTTATTACACAAATCAGAAATGTCAGATGACTGAGTCTGTGTAGGAAGAGCATTGTCTGCTGTAGCACTAGCACTAGCGGTTGATTTTGAAGTATTATCTGCAGACTCTGAGTACTTTTGCAGGTCAAGGTAGCACTGCGCTTTTTGAACGAGCTCATCAATGTTTGCGTCACCGTCGGTAGACATAAGAACTGCTGACCTACAATCTCCTGGGAGTGCGTTCAAAAATTTATCGCGTACTTGTAAATCAGTGTAACCCAAAAGGAGGGCTAGCTTGCGAATTGAAGCAAGAAATACTTCGGCTGTATCCCTAGGAACATAGTTTAATTCCGTAAACTGCCTTGTCAAGGCATAATGGGATGACAGAAAGGAAGCCCTTAGGTTCGCGAGATCTTGAAATACTTTGCCTTTTATCCATATTCTGGCAGTACCGTGGAGAGTACGTTTGAAGGTGGGCGCTTCTAGGTAGTCAGTAAAAGCGAGAAAGTGGGCCCTTGCTAAATCCGCATTTATTACATCTCCATGAAAGCGTTTGGGAAGGAAGTCGGTGCTTCGTAATTCCGACATATTACAAAGGCTTAGAGGTTAAAACAATTTCGTACATACTTGAAATGCATTACAAGGTAAACAATTCGATACGTAGGCCTAAAAATTTGTTTTGTGTAGTACGACCGAGTTTGTTTAGTAAATAGGGAGAGGGGCCCGCAGGAGGTTAAATGCCTCACAACTTACCCTTAATAATTTGAAGATTTGATCGGGACCGTCGTCTTGCACGTCAGGCTGGCATCAAAGGCGTTGGCGAGCTTAAAAAACCGAAGTGCAGCGGCATCAAGCGTTGGCGATATGAGGGGTAACACGGCAGAAGGTTCTTCACGGGCGGGCTAGCTAGACAAGATAGCCTCGGGAACGGTGGCGATACATACTAGTACTAGTTGACGGACGTCATAGGCTAGTTCTGCAACCGTTGGCGACCGCTAACAGTAACAACACGGTAGACGGATGTCGGCCTCAACTGCTGCAAGTCAAGTGTAACGGATGACAGATGGGGAGCCGCTCTGGTATCATTTTAGGCCACGCCGTGAAATTAGTTGAAATTACGCATTACAGTCTCCAGGTGGGATGACATCGGAAAAGAGGGAAAAACCGGAAGATGCATACTACCACAAACTGTGCTGTTGACGTTAACGGGAACACCAGACAAACAAAGTCCATCGAAGACCAAAAGGACGGCTAACGGTGCTCGGTGGCATACGGGTGGGTTGAAAAGGCGAACAATCCGGGCTTCTCAGGAGCAAGGGAACGGGATAAAAACGTTGAAGTTCAAACAGATGTACAGACGGGACTAGGGGACATCGTTGCGGTGATTGAAATACCTTAAAGTCCAAGTCGGCGAATTTGTTTTTCGGTAAATGCCCCGCTCCTCCACCATGTCGCGTATCGGGGCCAGGGGTGTAGTTCAAATAACAAAGAACGATCCAAGAAAAGATGACTCGAAGAAGTTTCTTCGGTTCACGAGTTTATTGAAAAAGTCAGAGAGAAATCCCTTTCTCTGACCGGCCAAAGAAATAAATTTACTCCACGAGTATCACATGCTGTAAGACTTAAGTTCTTCACTACTCTATTCGGAGAGTTGTTCTCCCTACAAACTAAACTTTACTTCCCTTCTTAAGGTTTTTAAAATCGGTTCCTTTCAGAAGTTTGAAGTCCAAAAAAGAATAGCCAAAAGCCTAGCTGGCAAAAGCTAGCGGGCAGTCTCCCACATTTTAAAACCCTTACCTATGCTTTCTATGCACAGATTGCTGGTCTGCGATATAACTGATTCTTTCATTAAAACTATTGGAGTACAATGGTTTGAAATACCAATATTTTCCCTGTCATCTGCCGTCTTTCCTCAAACTTTGTCAACCATTAGATCAGTTGATTGTCCAAAGTGTTGTGCAATTAAAATTTTCCCCTAAAGAATAAGAACTAAGTGCTTTGAGAAAATTAAGAATCTCACTGTAATGTTTACAAGTTTACAATGTGCAGATCTCTAAGGAGGTTTTCCCTAAACTCCACAAGAAGCTCTGTGGTAGGTCTTTGTATGCCACATCAATTTGTCCAACAGACCAAAGTAGAAAATCTAATCCATGTATGGTCTGGTGCTGCAGTGCCCATCATTGGTGAAAAGTAGGGGCACTTGCCCCTTCCCTAATTTTGTCATGTTATTTCCTAAATTGAGATTTTAGATGTTAAGTATGTTAATGCACAGACAGTTTTGCACACTGTAGGCATCTTGACATATGTGGATTACACTGTTCTGCCAAGTTGTATAGATTCAAAGTGAGCAGTGGCATTTTGAGGCTGAGGGACCATTGGGCCATGCCCACTTTCCTTCCCTAATGCTGATTTGCTTTCTTTTAATTTAGTAACCTAAAATCTGATTTTGAAAATAAATTTTACTTCAAAAAGATGACATATTTAGCACAAGACTGCATGTAAGTACACCCAGTCATTCAAAAACATTTTGTCCCCCCCCCCTTAGACCCCTCCCCATGTTGGTAATCACAAAATAAACTGCATGGCCCCCATGAGAAAGTTCTGGCTGTGCCACTGGGGAAGTGAGTTTGGAAGGTATTCATAGCAACCATACAGTTGTCATAGGCCTGTGATCTTGGTCTGACTATCATCACCCATGTGTCACACTTTATATCAAGATTGACTAACAGTACAGTGTATAGTTTATAGTGAAATGTTGTATTGAGAGACCATTTCCCGTTATTTAAGCAGCAAAAAATTCAAAAATTTCCTCACCTCAACCCCATTATTATTGGAGCTGAGCTGAATTCTGTCTGTGTACTTAAGGACATTAGTTACAATTCATTGTCCACATTAACTACCCATTTATTCAAAGCACCATCATGGTCACATTCTGTGCTCGCACCTTCTGATATTGCAAATTTTGGTGCCTTTTTGGTATGCACAAATAATAAGATCTATGGATACTTTATTCCGCGGTCAAAATATGCAAATACACCACTGTCAGGGGATTTACTCTTTCCCTTCCACCAAAATATTTAGGTGGTTTCCTTAACTCCATGTTGATGGTGAACCACACTTTTCTGCCACATTAGCCCACACTTGTGATACTGTTAATCACATTTGTATCATTTAAATAGTATAGTTCATTAGTTTCCTAAGGTACCATGTTTTCCTCGTCCACAACTTTGGGGAATTTTGAAGATAATTAGGACTGCTAGTGTATGACATTCCTATATTTACTCTATATTTTCCTAGAAAAATCCTATAAAACCCTATATATTCATCAGTATCCTTCCTATAAAACCTCCTATATTTCTGTGATGGACGACTTTGAAGCCTGGAACTTCGCAAACTGATTATCTTGGGGTATGTATCGACGATAAGCTGACCTTTAAATGCCATATATCTAAAATGTTAAGAAAGGTGTATTTTATTGTATCAAGTTTAGCTTACATTGTATCGTTTTTCAACAAACGTGCAAAGGAAAATGTTTTCAATTCTTATATATTACCACACATTGTTTATGCTGTGCCAGTTTGGTATCACTTTATTT
Source organism: Holothuria leucospilota (assembly GCA_029531755.1). Taxonomy (NCBI): domain Eukaryota; kingdom Metazoa; phylum Echinodermata; class Holothuroidea; order Aspidochirotida; family Holothuriidae; genus Holothuria; species Holothuria leucospilota. Next base: position 161,798 of record JAIZAY010000063.1, on the reverse strand, counting down.
CAACTGGAGATAAGAATAGAATAAACAAATTCCTAAAATATACTTCAAAGATTTTGGGTTCAGATTACCAATCATTGCGTGATACTGTCAATACAGCTGCTAGGAGGGAATTTGCTAGAATGACGCATAAAATTAAGAATTACAAAAACCATTCACTGCATTTCCCCCTCACTGACCTTCTAATGAAATCAAAAAGAAACCTCAAAGATCCTAATATTTTGCCAAAATACAGGATCCAACTTTTCAAGAATTCCTTCCTCTATCGTGCTGCAGTACTCATCCAGTCAGAAAATTTAGAACCTTTACTGTAGTTTTAATCAGTGCAATCTTTTCACATAGTAACCTTTTAAAATTTTACTAACTATTTTTATACACGTTTTTGTACATCTGTAAATTACTTTATCATTTGTTGTAATTTTTTGATCTTTGATTGCTTTTGTATTCTTGTTTATGAATGCCTGTCATTTATAATGGTTTTAATAAATGAAATGAAATGAATCAACCCTCACTCACAATGAAAGAAACTGTTGGTTTCTAGAGATCGCTTGGGCCCATGCTGCAGCATGTAAATGTTGTAAGCTATCAGAAATCAGGAAATATACCCTACAATAATCGGAAGATACAAGGTATCAGCGAAATCGTACTATGCTCCAACCTCCCTAAAGCTGCGTCTCAAGGATACTACCACAAAGAAATACTACTGGCCTCCTCAAAAGTTCTCACCCCTAACAAAAGGAATTCATTAGAAACCCTACCCCACACCACAGGTAAGCCGTACTTTTGTTTGGTCAGAAAACACAAACCCTTGTTAGGAAATTATGTAATAGTTCGTACTTTTACCTTTTGTTTCAAACTTTTGTAAAATCTGTTTTGTTCCATTTTTATTACTAAAAGAGCTCTGGCAAATGCTTTTCGTAAAAAAGGACGAGAAATTGTTTCATGTTTCCAAGTTTCATTTAATAATCATATGTAGTGCAATTGAATGCAAAGTAACAAGCTGATAACCCACGTTACTTAAAAACAATAAGTGTTTTTTACTTAACCTGTGATCTTCTTGGTTAGTCAGTTGATGTTATGTGTAACCGTTTATCAAATAAGTTAGGTAACATAGATATAAGGTGTCATTATTTTTTGTAGATGTCAAACAACAGCAATTCCTTCATTGCAGTGCGACAAATTTCATAGTTCTCTTTTAACGGTCTCTGCCAGTTTATTGAACTTGTCCTTGAGTTACAGTTGTTGGCATTGCTACTCTTTTTGTAAATATTCTGTACCTTTGAGTAAACCTGAGTGTAGCTACTGCTATTTTTTCAACAGCCAATGAAGGGATTCACAATTTCGTCCGTTTTAAAATTCGCCAGGTATTGTCACAACAATTTAAACAGAGAGCTTACAACAGCATTATAAAACATATATGTAGCTGAATTTGTAAGTCAAAGTCAGCTTGTACAATTCTGATCTAGAGAAGAGCAAGGATTAAGCTGGCTTGATTTCAAAAATATTTAAAAGGCAGCTTGCTACAAGTAAAATCCTCAAAAATCGGTTTTTGATAAAACGGTTCATCAGAAATCAAGGGAACATAACCGAATCGGATTTGCAAGGACTTCTTCAGTGTTATGATTTTTTTCCACAGTAAGGTATTTATAGGCTAAGTTTCGTAATTTCTAATATTATTAACGACATCGGTTGTAAAATCTTGGGACAATTACCCAACTACAGCTTCCAACTTTTCGCCAAATTTGTCGAAAGTATATTGGCACAAAATTTATTTCTGGGTAGTTATGGATTTATTTGCTTCCACTCCCACTGTTTTACTTCATGCCAAATATTTGGCTTCAGTTGATGTATTGGTAAACAACGGCTCAGCAGATAACCTAAAATACATTTACACAAAGATTCAATAGATGTAATCAACTTTGAATACTATAATGCTTTAAGCTCAAAGTAGTCTTTAAAGGAACTAAACATATAAAAGAACAAAGCAAAAAAGCAAACAAGCACAACGGCGACAAAGCATTTCAGATGGGAACTAATATTACAAAAAGCTACGTAGAGGAAGAGGAAATAATTTAAATTTTGGTTACTTTTCTGTACCGCATTTTGCAGAGCTTCTTTACATAAACTTTAGTACGATAAGAAACATTTGATCGAAAAATAGCTACCAAAACTTTTAACTTTACATTCTTTAGTCATAAGCGTCGGAGACGAACTGGGGCTGCAGCCCCCAACCAAATACTCTTGTGAAAATTCGGGCAATATGCTGTGAATTTTTTCGGCACCTACTGAAAGAAAAACAATGCAATGATGCAACTAAAGGTAATCAATATTTCAAAAACTTCCTAAGTAGTTAAAATAAAGTTTTGATTTGAATTGTACCAGCACCTATATATTGAGACTGGTATGAATTCACCAGAGTGTTTTTAATGGTTAAACTTAATTTATAATTATCAGTGGTGTATTTAGGGAGATCACTGGGCCATGCCTCCTCCTCACTGATGCTTTTTTTAACACAAATTTTACTTCAAAGGTGGCAAATGTGACACCAGATTGAATGTGATTGAATGTGAGGACACCTAATCTTGCAAAAAATTTCAAATTGGTGTTAATAGAGTAAACATTTTAAGGTGTAAATTATAGTCATCAAAAACGAACATTGCTTTAGGGAGTGTATATAAAAGTTTTATTCTCCTTCCTTAAACTTTACTTACAACTGGAGTATTTGGGGGGGGGGGGCTGGGTCATGCTCCCTTTCTGATGCCATTGTTTTAAGCACGCAAAATACGTAAATTTTTTACCAGAAAATTTTACTTCAGGGGTAGCATATGTGGCACCAGATTGCATGTAAGGACGCCTTATTTTGCAAAAATTTTCAAAGGGGAAGCCACTCCCCTTACACCTCTCCCCCGACTGGCAATCACACAACATAATGAATGTCCCCTAATAAATGCCCCCACTCCATGAGAGAAATCTGAGCTATGCCACTGATTATTATCATTACTTTTGTAACGACTTCCCCCAATATTATAATCAAAATGGAAGGGTAGCAATACGGCAAACGATTGTATGTAATTGGCATGCTGTGTGATAACCGATACATGCCTTTATGATATGTACTTTAACATATTGTACAGGATGTGTTGCTCCACTAATTCACAAAACTTTGCTCCGTCATGAGAGCCCATGGAGACGCCAAAGTTTTTGTGCCTCCCTCTTCTCCCAAGGGTTGCCTTTGGGGTCGTTTAGAAGTAAACGTCTTTCGTTCAGAATGGCGTTTTGCTCAGAAATATTTATACTTGTGTAACGCTTGGCCCATTCTAGACACTTGTTTAAGAGATCCTCGGATATGGAAGGGTCAAAGTCTACCCTATCGAATGCCAGGAAGGTGAGGTTGTTCTTTTCATCTAGATTATTAAACCATTCTAGAACAGAGGAGTTGTTTCTCGATTTGTTGAAGCGGATCCTGGATCGTATAGTACCGTTAATATGGTAGAGGATCGCCTTGCCCACACGTCCCATTTCGGGTTTAGTTGGATGGATGAGCCTGCATTTGGTGTTGTTTTGGAAGTTCTCCTTGTGGTCTTTGATAGTGACGAATGCTTGTTTAGGTGTTGGTATGTTGTTTCTGTCACTGATGTCTAATTTTTCAGCTATAATGTGGGATTCCATGTCTAGTTTGGTGACAGTTCCTGGTTCTGCCTTTCTGTACGTTTTAGGTTGTCGTACGCAGAGGGATGCAGTTTAGTTTACAAATATTTCTAGTTTTGTCAGTATCTACAAAGATGTCTTTTGAAGAGTTGATATTTCATCACTTACCTCTAAATGTACATATTTTGGTTAACTTAAAATTTAGGAGCAGAATTGGCACCGTTCTGGGTAAATACTCATCTTCGGGGGGTAAAATATCAACTCATAAAAAGCGCGATTTACATGAAACGAAAAGAGTGTGCCTACACGACTTAACAGACCCGCAAACGTTGCTACCAGAAGGGGGTGTGTAGGAACACAATAATACAACGCGATGAAACAACGCAGTTAAGTAACGCAACCCCCCTGAAGTACAGTAAAAGTATGCAACTGCGTGAAGTAACTGAAAACTGTCATGACGAGATCAAAAAAAAAGTACGCTAGACACTCATGACATAAACCGAGCGAGCATTTGGCAAGAAATATAATAGCAATCAAAACGGACACGTCCTAACTTGCAGAAATAGTTACAAAAGTTCGCGGTCGTAGCTTTAGCATGATAGCATACTTAAGGCAGATTTTTATGACAAAGTTTTCTTAAAGGGAGGTCCCCTTTCGGAGGATTCCATTCAAAACGTAAACGTTATTAGTTCGTCATAATAACAAAGTATCTATGTCAATTCTACAACAGAAAACGATTTTCACAAGGTCTGAATAAAAATTATATTTTTTACACATTAAAGCTGCTTATCTAGCCTACAAGTTAGTGTTAGTTGCAAAAGTTTGAACTTTACCATTTGTAAAACAAATGAGGGACTGTCCCTTGATAAAGCTTAGCGATACCACTTCCGTAGCAGGTTGGCATTGTCCTTTCATATTAGATGAATACTCATCACCATTGCGTAAGTATATCGCATGTTGCCAGGACGGTCCATTCACACTTTCGCCAGATAAACGCTCCCATACGACACCCCAGAACGTACCATCCCATTGTACAAATTTAGGTTTCATATCTACTGTGCTAGACATTGGGACCTGTAATTTCCCCGATAGGTTAACACGACCGCACTCAACGAGAATCGCTGCCTCATTTCTGGATGAGTCGATAACAAGAATGTCGTTGTCAACGCATGCTAGTGACGAAATGGAGTGCACATACTCACTGCAATCTAGTCTGTCAAAATATTCAAATTCTCGATTCAGCCTTGTAACTATAGTGGAATCGTTGCTAGCTACAAGGACACCAGTATCTTTATCATGACAAGTTATCGTTGTCATCGCAGTTGCATAACACCCCTCTTCGAAATTTATTACTTTTGTCGAAATTTCCTCTATTGAACAAATGAAATCTTCTCTACTTATAGTGATCACCCTTAACAGGGATCCATTTGCAATTAATATTTTGGGATGTATGCCACCTGTCACGAATAAACTTCCGGCCATGACAATGGGGTAGTTATCACTGAAGTCATTAACCTCATGATCCCAGAACAATCCCTGATCTTTAGAAGAGACACACGACAATGTCACACCCCTGCCATGATGTCGCTCATCTCGAACGATCACAGCTGCCTGTTCGCTTACAGATAAAGCACCGACTACACTGCCTGCATGGATATCAATAATTTTCCCATGTGTTGGCAAGGGTTTGAATGAGGGGGTAATCTGAACATTTGTCTCAAAATCTTCCATCTCTGCCTTAATTTCTTCCGTACCTGTAACTATCTCTTTTTTCCATAAGTTTAACTGTCTGATCTTAGACGGTTTATGAATTTCAGTGTTTTCTGTTTGTTGAAAATTATCTTTGATTATACTCAGCTTTTGGCTTAAACTGGCAATTTTAACCGTGAATAAGAACAGCTTTTCATGCTGTCTTTCTGCGTGCAAGCTTAACATATTCTTAATGTACGTTTCATGATGCTCAGTTAGAATAACCCAATGATCAAAGTGTGTCGACACAAATCTTTGATGCTCGTCGCCAGCTAAGATTTTTAAATTTGACATTGCGCATCTAGTGTCCTCTACTTTTTGTTCCAAATTCGATAGTTGCGATTTTATTTCGTTTTTAGATTTTTCTATTTCTGCTTCAATTTCGTTTTCGTTTAGAACGATGTGTTTCTTTCCTCGGTGTCGGTGGAAAGCGCACTCGAAGCAGATCTGCTCGTTGCATGGGTTGCAGAATAATTCCAGCGGTTGTCGATGTTCCATACAACCAGTATTTACATCGTCTGCTACTTCTATCCTCTCAAAATCTACTGTAGATACCAATCCTACGAAAAAGATTAAAGAAAATAAAGAAGCGTTAAGGACCCGTAAAATGAGGTGTGATATGAGCTTTAGGGTAATCACAAGTTTAAGATCTGATAAGGCATGGCTGGTTTAATAAAAGGTTTTAAAAGTCAAATGCTTTAATTTCAATAAATATCTACAAACTCTGGCTTTGCAGGAAAGAGAGTTTAAACAACGAACTAGAAAAGCGTTACACAGCAACCACACTTCTCTTTAAAGATCGTACGTCCAAACAAAGGACGTAGCATAGAGGGAGTACAAAACATCCTTCACCAAGTGCAAATGGGTTTTACATTTCCCATAATGCAACGATAGCAGCAAAGCTGCTGAAGTACTGCTGCACCTATATTTCCTCATTTAGATTTTACAGACCACAATGTTATTATTTTGTTTCATTTAGCAATTTGATAGAAACAAAATCGAACCGTTGCACATCTTGGGAGCTAGTAGCGCCAATGTGATTTTCTTCCCTTAGTACCCTTTACGTTGTGCTAGAAGGTGATGCAGAGTAGAAGGGTCGTCAAACATCAATATCCTTTCTCGAAACTCAATTTTTTCAGGATTGTTGTCGTAAAATCCAAGAACTGTAGTAGATAAACTTTACGAAGTGCTGTTCTTTTGCACCTTTGTCTTGGTGTGACTGTGCCCTCTCCCTAATTTTTTTAAACAAATTAAAAAGCAAACGTATGTGCAGATAGGATTTGACAATCGGGGCACTCCATTTACTGATCTATAACCCTAGTTCTCCAGTTTGAATATGAAAAGACCTAAAGCAACAAGCGATTGATCTCATTTTGCATGTGCTACATTTCGAATACCTAGGCCTACACAACATATTTAATGTAAAGGAAAATGTAAACATTAAAGCGGTGCGCAATTTCCATTAATTCAGAAAGAATGTCATTCAAACTACTTTTACGTTATCTTGTTTTTCCTACCTTGACTGAACTAATCCACAGATAGCCTTATCAGATTTAAGGAAGCATGTGCGTGAAAAAAAAATCAGCTCTCTGTAGTTGCAATGCCAGCGTTTTAAAAAGAGTTTTAGGAAACAGGGACTTTAGTTAAGGAAAAATTCAGTAGGTTGGAGAGTTTTCAAAACATATTATCTTTATAATATTTACTCTCACTATCCAGGGGTCGAAATAAGCCTTCAACCTTTGGAGGCCAGCCGGGCCCCTTTCCCATGGAATCTAGGGGCCAAATGAGAAATCAATGGGCCCAAACTTACAAATAAAAAGAGGACTTTTAAAAGGACGTTTAAGTGTACAGGTGCTTTTATGTGCTTGGAAAGGTGTAGTTTAGGTATACAGTAGAGGCTGAAACTAGCCTGAAACCAATCTGTCCACGCCGTCTTATATACCAGTACTTGAAGGTCAAAAGCAGTCGCCCCAAACTTATTTTGAAACAATACCTAAATGTCATAAATTTCTTCTTATTTCTCTTCCAAGTATCTTTCATAATATTTTAGGACATAAATATTGCATATTTAAGGTAAACCAAGCAGTTGTTCCTTGTAAATTTTACAATTGAGTGAGAAAAATACTGTCACATGATTCTCAAGAGCCATTCAGGAAATAGGATAGTCTACTATACAATTCTTTATTGGGGTGACTGCATTGACCCTTTAACAACTGTATATGTTGCATGTAATATACATTTTCAAAATTTTCTCGTAACTCCGGAATTTATTCAGCGGTAAAATGAAGGGCACTGTTCAATTCTCACCAACCAGTCAGTCATGAATATTTTCCTGAGCAACCCACCTGTAGGACGGCAGGTTTTGCAAATCCCCTCAGTCACTCATATTATTATTTATTGTAATCTGATTGGATAAGCTAGACATCATTCATATGTGCAGTCAATGATCTAGATCTACAGTGTGAACGTAACAGTACAGTAGCCACCTTGTGATATTAGAACTGTACGCTACTGCATTACATACATGTGATAGATTTTGTGACTGGCTTTCTCTGCACAAATAGGCTACTATGTTCGCATAGTTTTGTAATAGCTAATAGTCCCGAAAATAGTTTGTACTCATTCTTCCAAAATTTAAAAGACTTTGAGACTTTGCAAGTGTACCAAGAGTTTCATTCGACCCTTTCCTTTTTACATTTGTCATCCAAGCATGTACTTCCTACCATTGCAGTCTCTTGCATGCATTACATAGCACTTTTACTTGTGGGTGGAGAGGTTCATGTGCAAGGTACGGGCCCGAGCAAATTTTTAGGAGCATCGGGCCCACGGGCCCCCGTTATTTCTACGGTTAAAGATGGACAAGATGACGCATGTCAGTAATTCATTACAGCACAATAGGGTTTTTTTAACTCTGGTCAGAGAAGAGTGCTTTCCAGGAGGGATTCTCATAGGTAATGTCCGGCTTCAACCGGAGAAGACCCAAAATGTTTGTGGTAGTCACATATATGCGACACTTACATAAGAAATAAAAACTGAGACTATCGGTGAACAATGTGAAATGAACGAGAGGCGAGTTGTAAACCCAAGCAGTAGGGGACCTGCAAGCGAATTTTAAAACGTATGTTTTAAAAGCATTAACATTATTTTACTACGTACAGGTAATGGGTGTGCACAAAGCCCGCCGTAAAATATTTTGCAAAACGAGTAGCGACAAAACATCTAATCCAATCTTTCACATCATGCTACAAACGCTATAGCAAGCAAATATTAGATTCCCTTTTGACCTGCCTCAATGCATAGTCCCCACAGAGGCTGTTGATGCGTCTCTAATGTTTGGGAATCTTTTTGACCAGCATTATTCCATAAATCATTGCCTTACTGATGATCATTTACAAGAAGTGTTAACCGTGACTCATACATGTGTCCCCAAAAGTAGGAGAGGCAAAAATGTTTCGACTGTTTGACATTCTTGCAATAATGTGTTTCTCCGTGTTCAAGCCTCTACACATAGGCAATCGGCTCTACCGTAAACCCGGTGAATAACGCGAACAATATATGGGACGGTGTTAAAATAGCGTCAAGCAATGAGATCGGGAGCGTTGAAAGAGAGATACATTGTTACAATTTGGAATAGATTGGTAAAAATTGTAATAGTAGAGTTTTGAAAATTTTGATATTGTGCGAAAAATTTATGATTGGAAAGATTAGGTAGGCCCATCACTCAGTGTCACGTGTAGAGTTAGAGTTAGATGAGGTTCAGCGGCTCAGTTTCTAACCAATTGGTTTAAGTCGGGCCGACCACGGCCTTTTTCCAGTTGTGGCTGACTGCCTTGTTTTCCCTACTCCCATGGGCGGCTCTAAGAAATTTTGTTTGGGGGAGCAAACTCAAGTCCGTATTCAGGGAGGTTGGGAAGACCCCCCCCCCGGCAATATTAATGGTCAGCTCCGGATAGTACAATAGGAGTATGGTTATTATAATGTATTACAGCGATGCCCCATGTAGTTTCCAAGAGCTCTTCAAAAACCATTTCAGGCAGTCAGTCATGAGCTGACTACTTTAAAAATAAACATAGACGTAGGAAGCTTTTCGAGACGGGGGGGGGGGGGGGTGAACCTTGTTTCGGATCCCCGTCGTGGGGGAGGGGTCTATGGGGAGGGGTCCCCAGCCCCCCCCCACTTCCTACACCTATGAAAATAAATATAACCATATCAGCCAATCGCTACTCCATGGGGGGGGGGGGGGGGGAGTAAGAAGCAGGAGAAATGGGCAAAGCAGCTTGATCCATTTGTATAAAATGAGCCCCACCTTTAAATATTTTTTTTTCATTGTGTCACACAATGTGTTTCAGCTTTGCCGAGAAACCACAAAATGTTGGTTTTCTGGGTTGTTTTCTTAAACTAACGAGAATTTCGAGCACTGAAGACATCTCAATACCGTTTCGAAACGAAATGTTGTAAACGGGGAGGGGAATTCCCGTAACTCAGAACGACGTCTCATCCTATATACAAATAGCTAGGTCAAAAAGTCTCACTACACTGAACTAAGATTGACTGTTTGGTGTCTTTATTTTAAATCAACTGAAACGGTATACTTTAGCACAGAAGTGGAGAACATTTTGCTTATAACATGCCATTTGACAGTCATAAGACGGCTCGTGGGCCAACGACGCTGTCAATTTGGACAAGGGAAGGGAAATCTCTTCTTCTATGGGAAACACAACTTCGATTAGCGTTTAGGCTACATGCCGTTACAACTTTTTGTAGACAGATAGCTATGCTAATCTGGCCAGGTGACAGCCGGGCAAAACTGCTTTTAGTCGTGGATGATAATCAACACGACTAACTGAGGGTTGTATATCGAATGACCCCGAAAGCTCTGAAGTGTCTGCAAAACTATGGACATTTAACTCCAGCATTACCGTTACCCTCTGTAAATGACATTATGATGCCTAAGCTAATCAGATTACAAAAATTACAGCCTGATCATTTGTTTTGATAACCTTAGCTCGCACTAATGGTAGGTCTATTGGTGATGTGTGAAGTATATACAGTAGCAAACAAGCAACGGAGAAAACGCGCGGGAAGAACGCCGAAAAAAATGTCGTTTTGAATGCACTTTATTAATGTTTAACCTTCGCGACATTGCATTGGAAAGTTATTCACTTCGTTAATATTAAACCGTGTCAAGGAAAAGAGAGGGCCTAACCCATCTCGAAGTACATGTTTTGTTTTATTAAGGCCTATTTATTATTTTTTTCTTTTTTGGAAAATTGAAGACCATGCTTTGCAAACTTTTGGGGGGCAAGTACCCCCGTGCCCCTATGGCGAGCCGCTAATGCCTACTCCATTGCTTATGCTGAGCACCAAGCACAGTGGCATCCCAGCAAACACAGTACGTCCAGAAAACGTTTTGGTTTGGTTCTCAGTTCGGCGGTTTCGTCTTCGTCCTAAATCACGTTTTTAGAACGTTTTCAAAACGTCTTCCGTTCCTCAAAAACTAAACTGAACTCTACAAAAACGTTTTTAATACATAACAAAATCACGTTTGTAAAACGTAATGTCAAACGTTATTAAAAGTTCTCTAAACGTTTTCTGAACGTTTTCATTTGAGCATATTCACGAGGATTCTCCAATACCGTTTTAAGTGCGTAAGAAAATAACGTTTGTAAAACGTAATGTTAAAATAGTGTGAAAGCGTTTTCTAGACGTTATATGAGTATATACCGTGTTCACGCCCAAGAGGAAAGTCTATATCCCATAAAGCCTAATACGAATTTTCAATAGGAGTCATTGATGGGGCCAAAGGGAATATATGAGACTACTTTGGAAACCCGTTGATTTCAATGGGTCATCCACATGGTTCTATAAGCTCTTTTAATTTGAAAGCTGGTTTTCTACGGGAATCAATAGGGCTTTGGTGCAACGGGATCCCATAACCTTAACGGGACATGACTCAAGGTGATAAGTAAAATACCTCAGTTTTAAGTAATGAAATCGTCACTTTACTCACATAATTAGCTGTGTTAACAGAAAATTAAGGAGGGATAATATTCTCATCTCTCCTGACGTTTTCAGCTTACCCCTCCTCTAGACGTCACATAAGTTATACATGTACCCTTTGCATGGTTATCATAATGAGAACAGTGTCCCTCTCCTTATGATTGGAGCTTTTCAATGTCATTTTCCCAATTTTACCCCCTTTTCCCATTGCCCCTTCCCCATCACCTGAATTTAAATCCTAGCTGGCAATTTACTAAGCTTGTATTTTTATCCCTGGTCCCTCCTCGGCATAAATTCCAGTTGAACCCAGTTGAAAATCCAGCTAGGTTCAACTAGGGTTCAACTGTGTTGAACCGCGGGGTCTAACGTACTGAATTCAACTAGGGACTTATAAAAGGCGGAGTTCCCTCCCTACAAACACAGTAGGCTACGTCCAAAAAACGTTCTTAAAACGTTTTTAGGACGTAGGCCTACTGTGTTTCAGGGTAGGGGAATAGAATTGCTAGTAGCCTACCCCCAATATTTTGGAAATGCTTTTTATTGACTTTTACCATTTCAAACAGTCAAGTTTCCTTCGATGGGTCTTCATTCCCATTCCTCCACCCATTTTTTCAAAAAAATTGTCTGCCCTGAAGATTATATGGTGCCGTGTCACACTGAATGGTCACTATTATGCCCTTCTAGTAAAGGTTTTTTTGGCATGCCACAGTAAAAACATACCGTTGTTTACGTTTGAATGTTGCAGGAATTTTCCTGATATAGTGGGGATTTGTGGGATTCTAGGGGCTTAAAAGATTTTTTAAAATTTAAACGTGCCAAAAATTTGGATAAAGTTGTTTTAGCTGCAATTAAATTTGAATATTAGGGATTTAAATCTTTTAAGTTTTAGTGTAAGGAAAATGTTGGTGCGCTTTGTCAGGAACATCATGTTTGATTTGTGGAAGTACTCTTACAGAATGTGACAGTTACAAATTTTGAACGTTGCTGCTTCAGTGCGTGAAGCCCTCCTCATACACCTAGAAATTTCAACGTCTCTTTCCTCAAAGAACTATCAGAATCATAGTAAGTAATGTTTGAAGTTGATTCTCCTATTAAACTAGGTATATTGCCCTTTTATTAGCCAAAAAGATGGAAATTTGCGAAGATATTTGTAAGGCCTTTGCAGTAAGTGATAGGCCTAACAGTTACAGCAATAATACGCCTAGGCTATGTACTCGACTGTGTACAGTGTAGTACGTGCTGTACAGTCTGACGGTACTGTTGTGCAGCCTACCCATTCTGACAACTCCCTAGTACTTGACAGGTCTAGCCTCTTCTCTAGGTATGATAGATGGTTTGTGAGAGAAACACTGTGAATATTGAGCAAAGGCCCTCAAATTACAATGGCCTCAGGTTCAAAATCTAAGTAGGCCAATACTAGCCTAGGGTACCTAGGCCAAGTTCTCACGTACACTTTGTTCCCTGAACTAGTATGGGTATGGGAAGCCCCAAAGCTTCCCAAATACTAGGTCAGCAGACTGCGGACTAGGCCAATACTAGCAGGGTGGGTTGGAATGTTGAGCAGCGAAGAAACCGGTAAATTGGGGATTGTACAGTAACGTTAGAAGCAGAGTGGTGAAAATAACAATTACAAATACTAGCCTAGGCCCCTTCATGGTAAGATAGAGATTTGTTTTTGTAATTACCAATTGTTGATGAATTTCAATTTCCCACTTTTTAATTAAAGAATAAAGGGTAAGTATACCTTCATGGAATTTTTTATATTCCAGTTACGTACTGTAAGAACAAATTGCCAATAAATTGTTGACATCTCAATGTAGTTAACAGGGATAATATATACTGTAGGCATAGTAGCACACGCCTAGGCATGATACAAAGGGTTGTGCCGTACATGTTGTGCAACCATCCCTTCACAACACATGCTTATGGAAATTACACAGACCTTAACCCTTCAGTGTTCAATTTTCAGTCGCATGAGGCGGATTCAGAATAAATGTAGCAAAACTATGACCTTCATAATGAACTTTTCAAGCGTTTCTCTACAGAGATTCAGAGTATATGTACTTCAAAATAAGAACGGTCAAACCCATGGAGTTGAATCCAGATTCTGGGGCCCTCAAGGAACAATTCTGGTTGCCATTTACCTTATTTTAGAAGTAATTGAGTTTTGTCTTAGAATTTTAGTGTTCTGTTTCAGTGCATGAGATTACGCCTTTCTTTGGATGAGAGTCGCTAGAAGTTACCCTTAACACACCACCCAATATTTCACTAATTTTTTTATTATCACCTCCGCTCTTACTAATTGCGCCTACCAAGTCAGATGCAGAGTACAGCATTTTAAAGGTCAAGAGCAGTCGCCCCAAAATTATTTTGAAGCAACAGCTAAATCTCACAATTGTCTTCTTATTTCTCTTCAAAGTATCTTTCATAATATGTTAGGACAATATGAATATTGAATATTCAAGGTAAACCAATCAGTTACTTCTTGTAAATTTCACATTTGAGGAGAAAAAATATTGTCACATGACTCTCAAGAGCCAATCATGAAACAGGACAGTCTACTACACTACTTCAAGTTGGGGTGACTGCATTTCCCCTTTAAGTTCTAGGCTACAGTATATGCTTTCAACATTATTTTTTTCATTTGCATTTACAGGATGACATGATGGTATAGCTCGATCTGCACAGCTTTGGTGGAGTTCCGTGGATAATTCGTGATATTTAATTCCAGACTGTTATTTTATAGCAGAATTAAGTTTGCACTGTGACTGTAAGTGCTCAAGAAATTAGTGATAACCAGTACCAACAGATTGATTTTTGTAGCTGTTTTGGAACATGCAGAGACACTATACTGTACAGTAAATTGAAGCTTTTCACTGATTATTTGCTATTGTGCTGTTGTTGTCTCTGAATTGCTTACACAATATTTCTGAGACAGCAAATTGTTCGTACAGTACTATGTGCAAGTGGAGTCTCCTTGTTGTTTTGTGCTTCCATGAACGTTTTGTCTCATTGACTAAATTGAATTCATGTGTGAAATTCAGAACCCAAGTCATTAGCAAGTCCACATACCCTGTACTTTTCGATTTCATTGCTGTGGAGTGAATGACTACAAAGACTAGAAAAGCTACAGTATTGAAATACTGTAGATGATGTACTGTAATGTGAAGCAGATAGAGGAGAAACTATATATACACAGTAGAACATGTTGAATGCACCGCATTTTACAAAGTTCCCTACAAATGGCTATGGAGTATGGACCATCTCCATTCACAAAAGAAATGTTGGCTGCTTTCCTTAAAGTATGGTAGGTCTTTTAAAGTAGTTCGTGCAGTAATGAACAGTGGAACTGGAGTTCAACATTGTTTCTGAAACACACAGGGTAGAGTGCCTGTACCAGGATGGGGTTGAGAAAAGTCGAACTCCATTCCTTTTTGATTATACCCTTTGCATGGAAGGCAGTGCTGGACAGAAGAATTATACGATGACCAAACAAAATATTTCTTTCTATAGTTAACCTTTCATACATTGTGGAATCTGTAGAAACTGGAAAGTCACTGTGGCAATTCTTGCATCATAAACAAAGCTTATCGTAGGAATACTATTTTGTCATGGACAAAGTCTTGTGCTTAATTTGGAAAATATGAGAAGACTGATGCACATAATTTTTCATAAAATATTTTCTTTACCATGGACAAACTTTGTTTTTAATTGGAAAATGGAAAATGACTTGTGCTTATATATTTAGTAGAATACTTTTGAACAATGGCCAAACTTTGATTTTTATTTGGAAAAGTGTGAAATTTATTTTTTACGTTGTGGACAAGCCTTTCCCTTTACGTATGTGAAATGAATGATGCATATATGACTTTTTTCTTTGGACAAAAGCAAAACCTTGTTTTCTAATGGGGAAATTGGAAGATTGTGTAAAAATTTGCCCCCTTTGATAACTGAAGGTTATTCAGCCTTGACATACTGTAAATTGCCTCCTTGGCAACTATTTTTGAACGACCAATATTCTGCTTAAATTGAAACATCATGTAAGTATATATCAGATTCTTCAGCATACGTGAGATCGCATAGCCAATTCCTTACAAATCAAATGACCCACATATGAGAAAAGCTGCATTGTATGGTCTCTATTGGGTTTGGTTTAAATATGCATATATATGTGTGTGGGTGGTGTAACTTAAAGTGGACCTAAAGTCTAAAAATTCAAAAATATATATTTTAGAGGTTACAAAATTAATCTTATTGGTCCAACTCCCATTGACATAGCTTATTCCATTGCTGAGATGTAAATGTTAAAAATGTCTATGTGACCTTGACCGCTTCCTGTTTTCTTGCATGACATGCTGTACAGAGAGGGCTTATATAGTCAAGTCACCCCAAAGCAGTAAGAACGGGATCACATTTTGGCACAAGGTGCGGTGGCTTTCAGAAAAACAAAGAAATACAAAGATTGTAATTTGAGTAGTACAATGACATCACAAATTATTGCGCAATCTACCTTTTTAAATCGAGTGAATAAACTTCAACATTTTATATCTCAGCTTAAGAAAGTCCTGTGAAGATGGGAATTGGACCATTGGAATTCAGTTTTCATGCTCTGTAATATATATTTTTGAATTTTCAGACTTTAGGTACACTTTAAATTCTGTAAGTTGCTGTAAAACTTGCTACTTTTTTTCCATCAGTCTTGCCTTGGGAGTGTTTTACAGTAAATGATTCTTTACATGTTTATGTGGTTGATATACTATGTATTATGTGGAGATCAAACATGACAAATTTAAGGTTTTCTTTTTTTTTGAGAATTGGGCTTTGATGTCCCAGTTAATTTCCTAATTATTATATGTTCATCATTCACACCTTGATTTAGCATTTGGCCATGTAGTACTTTGAAGAACAGGAGACAATTTTTAAAGCTTCCTCTTTGTTTGATGGTATGACTTTTCATATAAGTTCCAGAGAATCTCAATTTGTACTGCTCTTCTCAATCCAGTGTAATTATTGCCAGTTGACTGTACAGTTGAAATTCAAGTAGAAATGTAAATGATAAATCTAAGAATAACTTATGGTCTAGCAACAATTGTACAGGCATCTTTACATACGTAGGCCTACCACTTACTGTACTGTAATTAGCTTCCATCATAAGTACAGTATGAGAACAGTGGTTTCTTGTTGATATCAAAGTGTCACGCAATATTTTGGTTCCTGTCGTATACAGTACCAAACATTAATCCAACCTGTATTCTACTTTACATAGAATATTGCTTTTCTGTCATATTGAGACTTCTGTACTTTTCTACCCAGGTTGTTTTAATGGTTTATGCAATAGCAACATCATAAAGTTTTAAGTTTATTAGTGGTATTATTGCTTTCATGTCTTCTAGCAAAGCCATCTTTAAGTTTGTTATTTGAGATTTTTTTACAGCATTTTACTCTAGCTTTTTCAAAGAAATGTTATTCACGCACCTCGATAAAAGTTACATTCTTTATTTCATCCCAGAGTTTTTAAAACTTAGTTTAAAGTGGACCTAAAGTCTAAAAATTCAAAAATATATATTTTAGAGGTTACAAAATTAATCTTATTGGTCCAACTCCCATTGTCATAGCTTATTCCATTGCTGAGATATTAAATGTTAAAATTTATTCACTTAAATCCAAACAGTTCATTGCGCAATAATTTTTGACATTCTTGTTGTACAACTCACATTAAATGCTTTGTTTTCTTTTAAAATTAAAAATGTTTATATGACCTTGACCGCTTCCTGTTTTCTTGCATGACATGCTGTACAGAGAGGGCTTATATAGTCAAGTCACCCCAAAGCAGTAAGAACGCGATCACATTTTGGCACAAGGTGCGGTGGCTTTCAGAAAAACAAAGAAATACAAAGATTGTAATTTGAGTAGTACAACAATGACATCACAAATTATTGCGCAATCTACCTTTTTAAATCGAGTGAATAAACTTCAACATTTTATATCTCAGCTTAAGAAAGTCCTGTGAAGATGGGAATTGGACCATTGGAATTCAGTTTTCATGCTCTGTAATATATATTTTTGAATTTTTAGACTTTAGGTACACTTTAATTCACTTTCCTGTAACATGCAATTGCAAACTAAGGATTGTTTTATTTGGATTTGCTAATTTTGTATTTAACAATGCTTTGTATCTGTGCTAACGCACAGCCTCAGACTTACCATTCCTAGTTTCTGCGTGCCAGGCTTGATATGAACTCTATATACAGTATTGTATTCATTTTTATATTCAATTAAACCGTCGTGTTTACATTAATTATTAATATATATAAAGTTCATCCACAACACAAATTGACCATTTCTACGAATTATATTATTATGCAAAAGATTTCTCAGAATTTCTCCCACACATTTTTGTACGTCTTTGTAATGTTCTCTAGACGTCCTGGGTATTTGTCATACGTCCTGAAAACGTTTTGTGGACGTCATGGACGTTTTCCTTACATCCCTAAAACGTTTTCCAAACGTCCTAGACGTTTTTGTACGTCTCTGAAACGTTCTCTGAACGTCCTGGGTGTTTTCGTAGTTCCTTAAACGTTTTCTGAACGTCCAGCACGATTCTAGTATGTCCCCGACGTTTTCCGTACGTACCAGTGTTCTCTACGTGTCTGATACGTTTTCCACACGTCGGTATTATATCAGGCATAGGTTTTATTTACGTCGTTGACGTCTAAAAAACGTTTCTCAAACGTCTCGAAAAAACGTTTTTAAAACGTATGAAAAGTCCACAAAAACACGTGCTAAAAACGTAGAAAGAAACGTTTTGCAAACGTAAGTGGTTACGTTTTAAGAACGTTTAGAAAACGTTTTTGTGTTAGCTGGGATTAGGTTCCATTTTTAAAGTCTTCGGTATGACTCGGGCCAGGAGTCGAACCCCAGACCTTCCGGCTGCAATTCGAATGCTCTAACCGTTGTCTTGTAATTCTAGTGTTTTGTCACCTGTTAGCTTCCAGGGTTTGGAATACTTGGGATGCACGATTACGTAATTCATAGTTAATTGGGGCGTAGTCATGATAATGTACAGGAGTTTGTTTTCCTTAAACGTGTTTCGAAACAGACACGATCGAAAACAAAACCAAACAAAACCCGACGGATGACAAGTTGCTTACCATCCTGCAACCACGTCGACACGGTACTGTGAGATTGAGCAGGTTCCTCGCTATTGAGATTTGGTATATTCTTCAAATAAGGCAATGAGGTCTTAACCCAAAAATTTAGATATTGAGGTCTCAATGAATTACTGGATTTTGATGTCCAAACTATTTTCTATCTGTGTCCCTCGTTATTGAGAAAGGTGCTGATGTACTGCATTGAGGCAGAAGGAGCTCATTGAGTATCTGATTGGCTGACGGAGAAACTCAGATAAACGTGGTTTTTCTGTAAGTATGATCCTTACTATCGTTCACTAAGGTAAAGTGAAATTTCACGGATGGCCACTGTGTAATGTTATCCGAATTAACGGGATTCGTAGTTTTCAGAATCGAGTTTTAAGGAGGGGGTTAACCAGTTTACTTCGGGCGAACTTTTAAGTAAGAGTTAAAGAACCTATTAAGTGACAAAGTACAGCCATTTGATGTCATTCTCTGACCATATCTATCACCAAAAATAGCCCTTATGTTAAAAAATACCGCCCCATGAAAGAGAAATGCTAAAACGAAATGGTACCTCTTCCAGTACAACAGCTCAAAAAGTGAAAGTACATTGACCCAAGAATGACGTCAGCTCCGGAACTCAACTTCGGCGTGTGTTAGTAATGCGCTTTGAACATACCTTGTACTGTTGATATTACGGAATTTTCCACGATATGTATGTATCAGAAACTTTACACTAATGATCCATAGCTTACTGCTCTTGCAAAGAAAATAATTGATATAATCATCAAAGTTATATCTCTAAGAAACCTTTGTTTGCCTCACAAGACAATCTGCATTGAGTCATCTGGTTTGGTACAAGCAGAGAGTTGCCACAGACTCTCTGGCAGTCTGGTATACAAGCAAATGGAAGTTCCCTGGTAAAAGGTTATACACACAGAACAACATCCCCGGTGATACGTAATTGCATCCATTTCTCCTCCAGTGTTACGTAACCGTTATGAAAGTTGCAATTTTGAATGATTTGTTAGGGGATTTACTTAACAGCCAAAATTGGTGAAAGTTAGTGTACACAAGTATCAGAGAAAAACTATTACAGAAAAGTGCTCTAGAGGGGTTAAGTGTTAGTAGTATGACAGCTGGCATTAGTTTGGTGTCAGCAGGGAGCTGTTCTAACAGCCAACTCCCTGGTGTCAGGTATCAGAGGGGATCATGAATTCCTGTGTCACTTGATCTTATATGTCTAGACAAGGATTATGTAAGGTACTCCTGGAATTCCCTTAAAGGGATGTTCTGGAAGCTAAACAGAAAATTACTTCAATTTTGAGAGACTTGGGTCATCATTGGCAAGGTCATATTTACATTGCGATAAAATTGAAGAGCTAATTTTATTAAAACCATGTCAAGGAAGTACTCTATGTTAATTTTTGAAATTCTGTGGCCAATATTGGGTACAGTTTGTTCCCTTGTTCGTCCACAGGTTTTTGTTTTTTTTTTTTGTCGGTATGTCCGTTTAGGGCTGACAACTCGGGTGCAGTGTTATGTGGCTCGTGGGTGATAGACGTGGAAGTGTTTCCCACCACGGGTTAGGTCTGACAGTTCAGGATACTCTAAGCTCGGCAAAGATTTCTGCATCGTCGGCAGAGTAGTATGACATAAATATTCACTGTCAGGGAGTATTTATGTAGTTGGGGGACCCCTAATGTGTTTGCTATGAAATTTAAGAACCGAGAGAAGTACGTAAAGTTTAATTTTAAAGACGTATGAAAGAAAGCGTCTTCTTATGTTATTGTTAGAACGAAATCTGAAAGCGTGCGTTTACTTATGTTATTATCAAAAATCTAAAAAGCGAATATTTATTCATCATTTATTACTATTGAAGAAAGAACTCTGAAAGCAAGTATATGTAAGTAGACTCAAGAAGACTTGACATATTATGTTTGGTAGTTTGTTGTCGTTTGTTCCTAACTGTATCGTAATAGCAAGTCCTGATGCCACTTCGTGACACTCAGTCAAAATACAACCAAATCCTACCCCTCATAGAGACTACAGATTTAATATGTGTTGTTAAGTTAAGAATTTTAAGAAATTTTAGGAAATTAAAAACGGGGGGGGGGGGTAAGGTAAACATTTTTACTTCCGAACCCTGTATATCTTTGGGTACGCCGTTGCTTTTAAATTAAAACCGCAATCGATGGAAAGATTTTTCTTAGTACCGTGGGTGGCTACGGGCCTGGTCCTGGCTTTTACGTTCAAATGGACAACTTTCAAACTGATCAGTGACGTGCTTTGTTTTAGCACAAATGTAACTAGAAAAGCGTATGAATGTTTCAATCAGTTATAAACATTAAAATACATTAAAAGAGCAATAACACCATGAAAGAATCAAACATAGACATTGAGGTAAAAAACATAAATAGAGATAATGCTTTAAACAGTAACCATAAAAAACTTATAAATCCTAAGACTCTAGATTTTACATCCTTAAAAAAGGCTTTGTGGGCTTGTGAAGGCTGAAAATCGACGCAAAAAGATAGCAAGTGTCATAACATACTTATCAAGTTTTAAAAGTGAGTTCTTGTGCCAGTTAACTTTTGTGCCAGTTATTTTGCAGGGGATTGGTTTAATTGCCGACAAAATTCACTAAGTTCGAGATAACAAGCGACCGTAAAACTATGAATGACTTCAAAAATTTGTTAATTCAATACTTCACACCCAGTACCTTTATTTAAGTACTGAAAATATCACAAAGACATAAATTATAAATGGTTTGATTCTTACGAAATTTCATAAATGCTTTGATTCTTACGAACAATCTATTGACAAAATCATAAGCACAACCATGTGAAAGCAAATAAAGCCGTCACTGTCAAAAATAACTTTTATGTGTTCTTTAAAGGGAAATATTGCGTTTGAAAAATATCACAAAGTGATACCTGAATCCCATTGTGGTCTTTTCCCCTTCCCAAACATGAATCACAAATAACTTCCAGCAAATCAACACTAATCTCACGAAATATGGACAAAAATGAAGCAGCAATTTCCTCATCGAAGGGGCTCATTATCGAACGATAAGCCTCGCCCACATTCAACGGTCTTGCTGCTGCATATACACTTAGGAAGAACGGTTACGTCGGGTCATATTTACACTCATTACGCAATACGTGTTGACCTTGCTTACCCTGTGCCTTACGCTTACAACAAGCTACCCACCGCAGTTCGTACAGCTTGTGCTGTACTGTGGAATATTGCAGCTTACCCAGGGAGATGCAGTGTCATCTCCCTGGTTCACCATACAGTTTACTTCTCACATAGTGTGCAATAGTCGTTACAGGACGGTAAGATCATGGAAGTACTACCTAGGATCATGGTACTTTATCTGCGGAAGTCTTAATTATTTTGACGAGTGGCATCACAGGTTCGTAAAATTTTCGTTTTCTACTAGTAGGGCCTTAACCGATAGCAGCAGTTGCTGAAGCACCAACAATCTCTTTTACATCTTGCTGTTTAGAAAGCCAAGCAGCCTGCTAAGGCCCAACGGCTACAATTCGAATTACGGTAACTATAACGTTGTGTACAGTATACAAGGGAGGTGATAAGACCATTAGTGTGCTACCTGTAGTTCAATGCAGACAGTGTCTTAGTAATAATTCTCAGTTTGTTCGGATTTTACAAACAGTTTGCATATGCTGTAGAAGGCGTTTGTTATTGTCTTACGTAAAGTGATAAAATAATGTGATTGGTTGGTTTCAAATCAGGGGTAACGAAGGTGTGGTTTTGCATGCATAAGTTTTTGGGTGAACAAATTTGTCAGTTGTTACAGAAAGATTAATTACTCGTTAATTAGTGCTCAACGGGTAGAATTTTTCCCACTTACCCCTCTTTCATTGAAAGAGACCTAATCGTTTTTCAGAGAGGATACATTAAATAAAAAGTCTGACAAATGCAATATTTCCCTTTAACTTTTCACTTTAAATGTGATGCAATCTATTCATACAAGAGAAAAGCTGATTACTCCTGTGCTTTTCGACAACAATCGTATCCAAAGACCTCTCTTGGATATTTTAATTTTAGCGAGTTGCCCTGTAAATATTTTGAAATGTAGCCAGCTTACCACTTGCTCCTCTTTAGTTGATATCTATGCGAGCTGACATTTACTTAAAATCTAAGCCATTTATAAGCTATGTTCTACAATGCTCTTATTAGCTCACTATTTATATTTTTGTAGCCACAAATAAAATTTGCAGCCTGTGACGAAAGTAAAACATGGTTAAAGAAATGTTATGACCCATGTTTCACCCCCAAATAAGTAAACATATGTGATCATTAGACAAACGTGCACATTGATTGACATATTCATTTGCATTTGAAAAGATCATTCCTGCTACTGTCATTGATGAGGTCTTGGTTAATAATAATGTAAGACAACAAACTCTTCTCAGTTTGAACCTTGTATACAAATTTAATGAGTTCCTTCTTACTGCTGTTCAGTTTCGACCTATTTTCAATCATCTATTTGCAAATTACTTTAACACAGACCATAATTGGACTATTTATGCAGCTCGTTTCTCCAAAGGTATTGACAGCTCTAAACGAGCTTTACGTTCCTGAGGTGTTTGGTTGGACTCCATTCTATGCTTTGGCAATCATCTGAATAAAAATGCAAGAAAGCTACATACAATTTGCGTCGTTGAAGGGAAATATTGCGTTCGAAAAGATATGACATTAATGTAATTCAATTGTGGTCTTTTACCCTCTCCAAACATGAATCACAAACAACTTGCAGCAGATCAACACTGATCTCACGAAAAACGGACAAAAAAGAAGCAATAATTTTTTGATCGAATCAACTCATTATCCAACCTTAAACCTCGCCCACATTGCAAAGTTTTGTATTCCTGCATATTCAGAGCGGTTACGTGGGGTCATATTTACACTCATTACGCAATACGTGTTGACCTTGTTAACCCTGTGCTTCATGCTCACAACACAACAAACTAGCACAGCAGTTTCCGGACGGCCTGTCTAGTACTGTGGGATATTGCAGCCCACCCAGGGAGATGCAGTCTCATCTCTCTGGTTCACCATACAGTTCACCTCTCACACAGTGAGCACTATTCAAAGGACGTTACAAAAATGGTATTTTATCCATGGAGAGTACTTCCTCGGAGCAGCAGCTCCATGATCTGTTAAACAGTTGAAGGATATTTCATAATGTTTTTCGAGTGGTATCACAGGTTCGTAGTTTTCGTTTTCTACTAGGGCCTAAACCGATAGTACCAGTTAAGCACCAAAAATAAATCTCTTTTACATCCTACTCTTTCGAGAGCGAAGCAACCTGCTAAGGACCAAGGGCTTCAGTTCGAATTGCAGTAGTCTACTTTGTGTATAGTATACAAGGGAGGTGGTAAAACCCCGTAGTATACTTACTGTAGTTCAATACAGACAACGTAGCAATAATTCTCAGTAGTTCGTCATTTAGGCCTTCGAACATTTTGCACGTACCGTAGTAGGCGTCTGTTATTGTCTGACGTACGTGACAAAATGGATTTGATTGGTGGATTTCAAATCAGGGGTGAAGAAGGTGTGGTTTTGTATGCTGAATTGTGTAGGTGAACAAGTTTATCAGTTTTCACAAAAAGGTTAATTACTTGTTAATCAGTGCTCACTGGGTAGAATTGCTTTCCCAGTTACCTCTCTTTCATCGAAAGGGACCTGACCGTATGTGAAAAAGGCTACATGCCAAGATGATTTCACAGAACTGACAGTCTTGAGAGTTGGCAATGAACAGGGAAAGTTTGGCAACGAATTGGGAGATATGCCCTTCAATACCACTTTATTTTATGGACTTTCTCAATGCTGACTGGTAGTGGCTATATTATGACACAGGATTTTCTTCAAAAGTACTCATTTGTCAATAATATTATTCCCAAAATCAGATTCCATGGAAAATTTACACCTTCCTCGATGTGATTTGTGTCAAATTCAAGCCCCCAGAAAGTTAAAATTGATAGAAGAAAAGTACGCAATAAATCACAATAGCTTGACAGCTGAGCGACAGCTGTTCCACAGCTATTAAACTTACTCCCTGTCATAAAGAGAGTTAACACCACAGAATTCTGTGGTTAGCAACGACTTGGTAAATAAAATGGAATATTTGTATTAAACGATCTGTAAGGTCAATAAAACTCAGTCAAGTGAGGGATTGGGTGCAGCTAGGGAGCACCTCGTTTATGAGCTCTGCTTTATGACTAGATAGATTTTAGGATGACGGGTATTTTGTGGGATTGTACGACTGTGTCTTCTGTGGCATCAACTTCTCATGTAGGTTGAATAGAAAGTCTTACAAACGCAATATTTCTCTTTAAGATACATTCGTTATCATTTGAGCAAAAGTGTTTGATGCAGATTGTGTAATCATTAGTCATATTCAATCGGGCTATGACTAGATTAGTTTCTCCAATGTAAAACTGGTAAACCGTTTCAAAACTTTGCTTCTAAACTATCATTGAATACATCGATTTATGATAGCAGCACATAATACCTGAGACAGCTCCGCTGGCTTTCAATTAAGTACAGAATTTTATTTCATTTACCGATGTTCTTGTTTTAAATGTGTGAATGGTCATAAGATAACCATTAGGGGGGATGTCCATTAGCCAGGATTGAGAAAAACTCTAACCACAACTAATCCTCTTAGCAAATAAACTGTGCAGCTCAACTTCCGGGCAGGCATGAACCTCATCTTGATTCCTGAGAACTTGTATTGTTGAAAGTCACTCATGCATGACACACTGAATAGCTGTGCTGGGCGTGAATGGAAGAGCCTCCCCAACAGTTGTGAGGAGGAAACCACAAAGCAAACAAATCAATAAGGAGGTCCAATATCACTTCCCCGACTTGCCACTGGCAGATAGGTTTAGAGTAGGTAATGGAAGATACTTGTCATGCTGAATTAGTAGGGTTCTTTAACGTTAAGGGTTTTTCTAGGTACTGTCTTAGGTCTTCTTCTAATTCTTCCTTCTTTTTGTACCAAAAATTAAATGTTCTATGTCCTAGGATTGGATGCGTTATGTTTCTGCTTCGTGGGGTGGAATCGACGTTCTAGTAAAAAAAATGATAGTTTTGATAGTTTTAAAAGCAAACGTAAGGAGCTTATTGAGTTGGTTTATGGATTTAATGTTTTTTTCAGACCTGTTCAGGTCTATTCACATCTGGATGGTAACTAGTCAAGCAAAGGAATTCTCCATATCTTGCACACAACTGAAACTGTAATGATAGGCAGTTAACGACTAAAGTTATTTATTAATAATTCATGGCCGGGCACTTTTTAGCATTAAGTATTCAAAAGATGTAAACCCTGTTCAGTATTTCAGGGCCAGTTAAAAGTTTTATATCAAATTAACAAACTGAACAAAAAATAAAATAAACATAGAACGAAAACGTTGAGATATCCTCCCTATCTATAAATGATATCTGTTTAAGGATAAATGGGGCTTACCAGCGCTTTCTACGTATCTGTGCACTTCATGTGCAAGTTCCATAAGATTGGCTGTTATTAGCGCCTCCACAAACTCATCAACATCATCTTCGGTAAATTTTTCCTCTCTCTTCAAGTAATAAATAAAATCAATTGGCGAAGGAAATTCTTGTGTAATATTCAGAACCTCGCAAAGCTTTTTCATGTCTTGTGATGTAATCCGTGTGCATAGTTTTGCGAAAAGATCAGGAAATGCTTTCGATCGCAAAGTCTGGTTTTTCGTATCCATTCTAAGGAAGTAGAAAGACAAGAAACAAACAGTTACTATTTTGTTTCACTGCCAGAGTCCTAAGGTAAACAACAGACGCCGATATTGCACAGTTACTCACTTTCTGCAACAAGATTCAAGAAAGCAGATCAAAATTTTCTGTCTTTCACCTCGGTTAGGTTTTTGCATTCCTTGCCGAGGCAAAAGCAATGTATGCAATCACGTATGTGCCTGTCATGATTAGTTTATAACCACGAAATCCCAAGAAAGGTCTATACACACGTCAGGTACGTGGTGTACGAATTAATCATTTTACAATCATTTCATATATATATATATATATATATATATATATATATATATATATATATATATATATATATATATATATATATATATATATATATATATATATATATATATACATATACATATACATATACATATATATATATATATATATATATATATATATTATATATATATATATATATATATATATATATATATATATATATATATATATATATATATATATATATATATAATACATATATATATATAAATATATATACGTATGTATGTATATATATATATATATATATATATAAAGATATGTTCTCTAATTTGGGATTTAGGCGAAAAACCTTATGAAAAAACGCGACTGTTGGGAGAACTTGACCCTTAGGCGAAAAAATCGTTTCGCCTTAACGTTTTACACACTGTTTTATATAGGAATGCGTAACTCTATACGCAAGTTCGATTTACCGCATAATGTTAATGCAATTACTTAGTTAGACACCAACTTACGTGCATGTATCCGTTAACACTAAGGACTTACGGGCCATTGAAATAACGTGCATATATATCTCAGAACCAAAAGGGGAAATATAATCTTATGTATTTTATTGTTTTTTTCTTCGCCGGTTGTATTGGCGGTATACCGATTTCGCCTAACAGGTCGATCTAGCGTTATATATATATATATATATATATATATATATATATATATATAATATATATATATATATATATATATATATATACGCTTCAGCAGGTAGCAGAAATGCAACTAAACAACACTGAAATATAAGTAGAGAGAACATGCATTAAAACTTGGCACGACAAACCAGTTTTAAAAATGGAACACGGTGGAAAACTGCGATATGGAGTATGAGTAAAACAGGTAAAAAGTAATTTAAAAAAGGATCACGTTAAAAAAAGGTCCATCCTAACGTTGAGACCATGTGGAGGGAAGTTCCGAGCTTCATTATTAGCCGGTTTTCGACAGTCTGCCGATCACGGTCAGAACCTCTGCACATTACGGCTGCAGTAACGGCCAAGTCTTTTATTGAGCATGGTGATGGGGGGGGGGGGGTGAAATGTGTGGCTACCGGATAACCTTGGAGGTTTTGCTTGATGGACCTGAGGTGTTCAGTGTTTCGGTCATCGAGACGACTTTTGGTCTCTCTCACATATAGGCAGTTGCAACGTCCACAAACGAAAATGAAAACCACATTCGTGGAAGTACAGGTAAAGTGTTGGTCAACAGTGATACGCTGATACCAACGGAAAGAGCACGGAGTCTAAATACTTCGAAATTAGAACAGTGGGGCATCTGTGCGTTGTTGGCCTTGTGAATGGTGGGGAGCAGGTAGAAACTGGAAATTTGCGGACAAGGGTGGAGTAGTGATGTTGCTGATTTGGGAAGGTGATTGCTGTTAATGAGGTTGGTTAATGTCTTCTTAATGAGATTTTGGCTGTCGAAAGTGGGGTCAGCAGGAAGTTCAATGTATGCAATTTGGTCCTATAATTGCTTATCAGCATCTGCTGCATATAAATCCCTTCGTAAAACCACCACGGCTCCACCCTTCTCGGCCGGTTTGATGATAAGGTTCTTGTTTCTTTTGAGTGACAAAAGAGCCTCTTGTTCCTCTGGGCAAAGATTGCAAAGGGTAGTCTTTGCGGGGGGGGGGGGGGGGGAGAAGACGATCTACATCCTCGTTGATGGATTCAGTAACGGAGTCCAGGATGTCATTTTCTCCTGACTTCGGTGTCCAGGAAGAACGAGTGGAGCAAAAAGAGTTGAGTTCTTTTGAACTCGTATGGTCCGGCTGGTCTGTGATCCCGAAATGGTGTCGACCACGGAATTTCGTACAGAAAGAAGAAACATCTCTGCGGATAGAAAACTCATCAGGGAAGGGGTTCAAGGGAACAAAGTTCAAGTGTTTGGCTGAACCAGAGCGTTCAGAAGAGGACAGCTCCAGATCGGAGGGTGGGGTGGTGATTACCAGTTTGGTGTCCTGTGAATGTATGACTGGCATTACTTGGAGAAGTATGAGCGGAGATTGCGTCTCTTCCTAAAGCCTTGGCTTCGGAGTCAAGCAAAAATTATGTAGCCGACGGATTTATATATATATATATATATATATATATGTGTGTGTGTGTACATACGGAAGTGTAGCAGTGACGTTGCGACTTCTAAATATAGAAACTGAAGAATGGTGGGAAGCGGACACAGTCACATAATTTGCGTGACGTAAGTGACGTTATGATGTAAAACTGTCCCGTCTGGTATTTGAATTAAATTAACCAGTTCTTCCAGCAGAGTTTCGATAGCTCAGTTGGTAGAGCGAACTGCACGTTGAACAGTAGATCGTTGGTTCAAACCCAGCTCAGATCTCAGTTTATCATCATTTGGTGGTATCGTCTCTCTTACTAAGGCAAAGGTTGCCAATGTTAGACGCATTTTCCACAGGTTTGATTTAAAAATTATGCGACTGTGTCCGCTTCCCACCATTCTTCAGTTTTTATATTTAGAACGCAACGTCACATCTACACTTCCGTATATATATATAGATATATATATATATATATATATATATATATATATATATATATATATATATATATATATATATATATGTATGTGTGTGTGTGTGTGTGTGTATTTTCTGACAACTTCCAACGATTTGCTGTGTAAATTATGATTAATTTCTTTTTGATTCCTTGTCGTGTGTGTGTATGTGACGGTTAGCTTGTAAACACGATATCTCAAGATAGCAATGACCGACATTTTTCATATTTTAGTATTTAGATTTGCAATGTTGAGAGGAAGAAGCTTATTGCTTTTGGTTGAGGTGAAGAGGTCATTTGAGGTCACCAAAGGTCAAAAACCGAAAACATTGTAAACACGATATCTCAAGTTAGAAATGACCGACACTTTTTATATTTGGGTGTACAAGTTTGTCATGTCAAGATGAAGAATCAGTTCTTTTCCGTACGCTGCGTAACTGAGTCACACAAATCGAGGTAGCATTTTTGAAAAATCATAACTTCGTCATACAACATACACCAGCCTTCATTTAACTACCAAAATAAAGCCAATATACAGATCCATTAAATGCTACCACTTGGGGGGTTGTATATTGAAAATGTTTTACAAAATATAAAAAATAGTTGTTTACATTCAAAAAAGCCCGAAAAATGCCCCAAAATTGCTAAAAATGATGTCATATTTTTAAAAAATTCAGTTCAGGCACTTAGAAAAAGGTCACCCTACTCACCTTTTTTCTAAATACCTTAGAACCTAAAGAAACACCATGAGAGGTAGTTAGAAGCCAGGTATATGGAATGTAGGGATATTTCTAGTAGAATTTTCAAAAAAGCGTCATTTTGGGTCTAAAACCTACATTTCATTCCCGAATACCCGACCCATGTTCGAAACCTTTAACTCAACAACGAAAAGTCCAATTTTTTACATTCAAACACCAAAATGTTCTTTACAAGGTTTCTTACATAGTAATACCAGAAGATATGCATAAATGACAAAGGTGGGGGGAGTTAGAGAGGCCAAAGATCCACAAAACTGCATTTTTCAAAAATGCGTCAATTTTGGCCCAAAACATGCATTTCGGACCCAAAAATCCTCTCCCAATATCAAAACTTATAAGCCACAACACCCCTCCGACTTTTTCACTCACTAAAATGTCCATTTAGAGATACCTTACAAAGCCAGTGCAAAGTGAAACGTAAACAACTTTGCATCTATAAATAGAGCTACATGGAGTCACAGTGTTCTACCTCACATCATACTCACTACGGTTTTACATGAGAGCTTACATAGATTCACTTCACTTTACATCCAGATTCCAAAGGGAACTGTTGTCTCAGACATAACTTTTCCTTTGTGCAGTACTATGACATTCTGCATTGTACTCACACAATTCTGCAGAGCTGTGCTTCACATACGTATAGGTGCAGTTTGCAGTACAATACTATACTTTCTCATATTGTGTGCTCATTCCGCCCTTCTCTATCGTCGTGAGCACAACGTTTCCTCTACAGAAGGTGAGCTTTTCCTTTGTGCTTAGGCCTATTCGGCACTTGCCTAGGTCTAACGTTATTACTTATGACAGTTACGAAGAATTTTCATAGTAAGCTCTGACTTCGGCAGACTCTCTCTATAATTAAGTAGCATGGGCGTGGATCCATCTCCAAAGATGGCGGGGGGGGGGGGCGGGAATTTTCACCATTTGCGAATCGCCGTCCTGGGGAGGGGTCTAAGGAGGGGTGTCTCCCTCTCCTTTGGAAAAGTTGCTCACGAAAGGTGGGCTGGATGCAAAATGGTGCTACATTTGGTGCTAAATTTAAATTGAATATATCACCAAGAATTTATATTTTTTTAGGAAGTTTTTCATCTTACTTGCTTTAGTGAATTTTTTACTTAGTTCTTGGGTAAATCAAGATCACACTGTGTGAAGTAAGTGAACAGTAAGCCATTAGCCATGGGCGTATATACATGAATTTGCAGGGGGGTGAACTATTTTGGGACCAACTAGTTTTCTTGGAGACCAGCTCCCATTAGCATAGTTGTATGATCCAAATTTTCTAGATAATTACAATTTACAGGACGGTAGTAACAATCATAGGCGTACGGGACCCTTCCAATTTGGGGATAGAAAATCTTTTGCACTCATCTCAAAAATTGCCCGAAACTCGTTGCAGTTCAGGTGCATAAATAGACCACTAAGCCATTACATCCGCGCGAAGCGCGCGAAACTTTTTGCAAATTTTGGGGGCATTCGATCAAAACTTCGGAAACTCAGTAGAAAATTCGGGAGATCTTTTCAATTTAGATGTTTTTCATGATTGGTTTACTGTTACAAAGACATACTTAACTGGATTCCACTAAACCGCTACGTGAGCGCGAAGCGCGCGAAACTTTTTGCACATTTTGGGGTCATTCGATCAAAAAATCGGGGACTCAGTAGAAAATTGGGGGAATATTTTCACTTCATGTTGTTCAAGTCTGCTCTATTGTTACAAAAGCATATTCAACTGGATTTGATACCGAATTTTTGGCGCGCAGAGACCGACCTTTGATTTTCACTGGGGACCACTCTCCTCCGTATTTACGCCAATGCCATTAGCATGTTTACTCATATCTAATAAAATCTGGATATGGAATTGATCAGAACTGTGCATGTCAGAGCTTTTTCGAAAGTCTGATAGAGGTGATACTGGTAGCAATCTTTTCATTATTTCATTGTGGTACACCTTGTCCTTGCATAGTAGTCGACTCTCAACGAACCTTTCCAATATTTTCTTCAACTAGCATAGATTAGTTTTAGGAGTTTTAGTAAATAGTGCCATGGAATTTTGTGGCACAGAACCGACGGTAATCTACAGGGGCAGAATGGCCATTTTTGACGTCGGCGTTAGCAATATTTAAGTAACTTTACGATTTTGTTTCTTATTTCGAGCAATGAGTAAAGACCACAAACATGGAAATGAGGTGGGGCCACCTCCCCTGAAAAAAGGGGAAATTGGAAGGTGTCTAGATGGCAAATGGTGCAATATTTGGGCACGATTTTGCATTTAAAATGTAGTATCAATTTGTAATCTACTGTTATATTGTCTTCTTCACAGTTTTAGTTTTCATCATTTTGAAAAAGTGAAGGGGACTTTTTGGAGATGTCCCCCTTTCAAAAAAGTGAGGGGGACGCGCCCCCCCGCCCCCTACCCCATGATCCACGCCCATGTTCAGTGGCGAGTTCTGACTTTGGCAGGCTCTTTTTTCCACAAATAAAAGCTCAATTGCCACTATGGACCAAGAAATCTTGGATTACGAAGAAGATGGCGAACGAGCCTCTGACATTGGAAAGCTAATAGACGTACCTGCTACGTCTGGGCATAGTGATATGCAACAAATACAAAAATTAAAGCAGGTTATGGTTCAACTGCAATCACAAACGCAGGAAATACTCTGGAAAAATTAATCCTCCAGAAAAAGAATCAAAAAAGCGTAAAGCTTCAGAGCTAGAAGAGGAGGAAAAACTGAAGACCCCGTCACAGATTTTGAACAAGAGTTACAGCAATTGTTGGACTCAGATACACAGAGTACTACAAGTAACTTCGAATGTACAGCTTTCCTAGAAGACACCACAGTGACGGAAGAGCAAACTATATTCGCTGCCTTAGTGCCAGAGCTTGAATTTGGTAAGAGAACCAGTAGCCGTAGCAGTGACAAAGTGGCCAACCTGGTTACCAGTATTTGCAAAGACAAATTGTCTCAAACCTCTATCAACGAACGGTGCCAAAATATTACCGACCAAGCAGCATTGAACTGCTGCAGCCATCCGAAGTCAATTAACTGATATGGATCATTTGAAGCCATTCGTGCGCAGCAGAGATATGAAAATCCAAAAGGTGCAGCTCCTGGATCTGAAAGCCGTGACTGCCCTTACCTTAATGCGTAATGGCATCTTGACTGCAAAAGACATGTTGGACAAACAAACAATCTTATTAAGCCTAACTGATGCGTTGGCCTTATTGGGTGTTGCTAACATTGATTTGAATCATTTTAGAAGAGACCTTATTAAACCGGATATTAAACTGGAGTACAAAAATCTCTGCTCTAACTCAGGACCAGCTACAACCTCCTTGTTTGGAGAAAATATCTCACAACAATTGAGGGATATATCCGACGCAAACAAAGTGCCTCGACGCCTTAATCCATCAAACAGAGGGAACCATAGAGGTTCGTACCGGAAAAGAGGCAGAGGAACGGGAGGCAGACCATATTACTCAGGCCATTTTTTAGGGCAACGCCAACCAAAACGAATTCCTCTAGACAGGAACAAGAAAAAATAGTTCCAGGTCAGGTAAGATCCAGATGCTGTTTCTTGTCACATGAGGGTTAATTTCCTCAAACACTAATAGCAGACAGATTAAAAAATCATGCAAATGCTTGGCAAGAAATCACATCAGATAAAGTTATCTTACAAATTGTACAGGGCTACAGTATTTCATTTGATCAAGATAGGCCGATAGATTATAGCCTATCCCGGGCCCGTACCACAACAAAGCTCAATGCCTCACAGAAATCTGAAGTACAAAAATTG
Source organism: Holothuria leucospilota (assembly GCA_029531755.1). NCBI lineage: Eukaryota > Metazoa > Echinodermata > Holothuroidea > Aspidochirotida > Holothuriidae > Holothuria > Holothuria leucospilota. The sequence continues at coordinate 128,117 of JAIZAY010000063.1, read as the reverse complement.
CATGAGAAAGGTGTGCTAGAAAGGGCATCTCATGACAACAGAGAATTTAAATCAAATATTTTCTTCTGCCTAAAACCGGACGAATCTCTCAGAACGATTCTGAACTTGAAAAAATTGAATCAAAGTGTCAAATATCACCATTTCAAAATGGATTCTTTACATGATGTTTTAAATCTTATGCATCAGGATTGTTTCATGGCATCCATAGACCTAAAAGATGTTTACTACACAGTGCCAGTGAGCGTACCCTCCAGAAAATTCTTACGGTTAAATTGTAATAACCAACTCTAGCAATGCACTTGCCTACCAAATGGTCTAGCATCGGCACCCCGTATTTTTACAAAACTTTTAAAACCAGTCCTATCACAATTACGTAAGCTGGGCCATACCACAGGCGCCCCTTAACATTGTATAGTATACCATATACTATGTATTATATAGACGGAAAGGTATGTCACAAATCTCCTAGCTCGAACAAACAACTTACGTTTCTGGCACAATTACTGCACTTTTCTCGCCAAATTTGTCAGTGTCGAGAATTTTGATCATAAGGTACCTCAAGGCAGCCCTTTTTCCCGAATAATTTCACTTGGCATTGTCTGAAGGATGAAATTTCGATGGAGTAACAGTATGAGGATGGTAGCTGCTGATAGAGAGCATTAAGCACTTCCACACTATGTAATATAATACTCCTAAAATATTCTCTAAAGTTCCCTTAACTTTCTAAATTTCTTCCAAAATTTGTTTAATTATGATTCACTTTTTATAATTGCAAATCTTGCAATATATATTAGCATCAATATGAACAACTTTTGAACATTAAATTTCATAAAATTTGAAAACCTTTTGAAAAGTGGAAGGGCTAGCATTTTGTACAAGCACTTGGGACAGTGAACTGTAACTGTTGTATAGTCTTCAACTGCCACAAATGCTCATAGTAAATGCAAGCCCTTCCACTTTTCAAAAGGTTTTCAAATTTTATGAAATTTAATGTTCAAAAGTTGTTCATATTGATGCTAATATATATCGCAAGATTTGCAATTATAAAAAGTGAATCATAATTAAACAAATTTTGGAAGAAATTTAGAAAGTTAAGGGAACTTTAGAGAATATTTTAGGAGTATTATATTACATAGTGTGGAAGTGCTTAATGCTCTCTATCAGCAGCTACCATCCTCATACTGTTACTCCATCGAAATTTCATCCTTCAGACAATGCCAAGTGAAATTATTCGGGAAAAAGAGCTGCCTTGAGGTACCTTATGATCAAAAGTCTCGACACTGACAAATTTGGCGAGAAAAGTGCAGTAATTGTGCCAGAAACGTAAGTTGTTTGTTCGAGCTAGGAGATTTGTGACATACCTTTCCGTCTATATATACTATATAGTATATGGTATACTGTACAATGTTAAGGGGCGCCTGTGGGCCATACGTGCCTCGCCTATATTGATGGCATTTACCTTCAGGCTCAATTCAAGCAAGAATGCACACAAGCAGTGTTGGATGCAATATTTTGGCTCAAAAGATTGGGATTTATCATGCATACAGAGAAATCCTGCTTAGAGCCAGGCCACAGTTTATCTTACTTGGGGTTTGTTCTAAATTCACAAAATATGGTAGTAGTTAAACCCAAGGAAACAAGGGTAGATTCTGCCCTGAGGGAAATACAAAGGTGTCGGAAGGAGCCCCACAAAACGGTCAGAGAGTTAGCTAGAGTAATTGGCATAATAATTGCACTGTTTCCTGGTGTTCAGTGTAGACCATTATATTACAGAGAGTTGGAACTGGTCAAAATAAGGGCCCTGAAGGCAAATGGAGGAAATTTTGATGCTCCAGTAAGCATATCGCCAGAGGCCTACCAAGAATTATCTTGGTGGGAAACATGAGATGTTTCCGGAGAAGGGAACTATGTTCGAACCTTTTGCTTATCTCTGCACTTCTGTTAAATCAGGTATAAACTAACTCTCAGGTAACCCTGTCTGCTCACTTGACCATGAAATGGTCTTGCAGCAGATGTTTACCTAGCCATTGTATTTCTACAAAGTAGTCTATTTACGCTTGAGGGAGTTCGTTTACACAAGATGCCCAGAGTGGGGAAGTGAGGAAGTCTTATCTAGCTTTGTGGTTTTTTGCAGTGTATAGTTCTAAAAAAGTCCGCCGAGCGGCGGATATTGGAGTATCGGCAAGAACACGGCATGAAAACACCTTTCTACGGCGTGTAGACCAATAATTGAAACTCGACCTGACTTTGTGTTAGACACTGGTGCGTCTCTTCTAGGATTGGGGTCTCATTGTCCCTCATTGGGGTCCCAAGCTAGGGGACAATGGGACGTGAAAGAAAAACAAAATAACATTAACCTGTTAGAATTGAGGGTAATCAAGTTGGCCTTGCATCCTCTGTGTTCTTCTGTAGAGAATGCACACATCAGAATCATGGCCGATAAAAGAAAAGCAGTTGCATGTGTTAATGCTATGGGTGGTACTCACTCTTTGCAGTTTAACAAAGAAGCCAAACAAATTTGTCAGTGGGCGCAAAAGAAAAAGATTTGGCTCTCCTGTGCCCACATTCCAGGAAAACAAAATATACGTGCTGATATGCTACCACGTACATCCTCTACTGACACAGAATGGACGATAGATTGGCATAACAAATTTTTCTATGCCTTTCCACCTTTCAGCATGATTGGACCGATCCTTCAAAAAATCCAAGAAGAGAAAGCTCGAGGCATTTTCATTATTCCATTATGGACCACCCAACCATGGCTTACAAAAATGTTGAACAAGATCACAAGTATGCCAAGGTCTTTCCCCAGAGGAAAAGACCTGCTGTTCCTTCCGACATCTCTAGGGCCACCAGCGCACCTTCTTTATCAAAAACTGTAGCTTATAGCATGCCGTGTGTCTAGAATTCACTCAGAAGTTTTGTAGTTTCGGAGGACACTGCCTCCATTTTCAAGTCCTCCTGGAGGCAAACCACCAGGCAACAATACAATTCTCATCAGCGTAAGTGGTTGCAATACTGCAGAGAAATGCAAATTAGTCCATATTCGCCCTCTGTTACTCAATTACTAGAGTTTATCACATCTTTATTCAAAAAAGGACTAGGATACAGCTCCATCAACACAGCCAGAGCAGCATTATCAGCCACACTGGTTTCCAAAAGGGAAGTAACTAGCCACCCAATTATTACAAGGTTTCTTAAAGGAGAGTATGAGCTGAAACCGCCAGTGTCTAAGTATAATGAAATTTGGGATGTTTCTTTAGTCTTGAACTATTTGCGTTTGTTACACCCCATTCAAGATTTGACTCTCAAGCAAATAACTTTGAAATTGGTGATGCTTACAGCACTCACAACAGCCCAGCGGTTACAAACGTTATATCTCTTGGATATACAAAACCTTTGTTTTGAAGCAAACAGAGCAATATTTAGCTTAAGCGCTCATCTTAAGCAAAGCATGCCAGGCTCACAGCCAATACGAATATATATCGGGAGCTATCCACAGGATGCTAGCCTTGATACCATCGAGCTCCTCAAGTTTTACCTGCAGAAAACGCAGCAGCTAAGAAAGCAAGAAAACAAACTTTTCATAAGCTACCAACAGCTATCAACAGATTCACTTTCTAGATGGGTTAAAGAAGTGATGCATAAGTCAGGGATAAACATACAAAAGTACAAAGCACATAGCACAAGAGCAGCAGCAGTTTCCAAAGCAAGCTCAAAATGCGTATCTGTAGATGACATCCTGAATGTGGCCGGTTGGAAATCAGAAAAGACGTTTGCTGCATATTACAACAAAGACATTACAAACGTAACACATTTGTTGAGGCGTTAGTTGACAACCACCAAACCTAAGCAAAGCTTTCTTTACTTGCTCATTATCCAGCTTATTAAAGTAAGCCTGGGTAATTTAAGGGTCAGAATCATTGACGAGAACTACAAGATTACAAGCTTTAAGAAAGCTACATGCTAATCCTTGTGTAAGAGCTTCAAGTAAAACTCCATTTATTCAAAAGAAAATTAGCTTTAAGAAAGCTACAAAGGGATGTATGGTCATCTATGTGTAACCTTAAGAGCTTCAAGTAAAGCTCCAATTACTCAAGGAAACCCTTGCACAGCAAGTTCTCAAGCTTTAAGAAAGCTACGTATTTAGTGTTCATTTCTCTGAAACTTGAAGAGCTCCAAGTAAAAGCTCCAAATTATTCAAGAGAACCCTCGCCCTGCGAGGTTACAAGCTTTAAGAAAGCTGCATTTTCATTACATATATATTTGTTTGTTATCTATATATGTTCATTTTTGTGTACTGTACCTTTAAGAACTTCAAGTAAAGCTTCAAATAAATCAGGAGAATCCTCGTCCTGTGTAGTTAAAGGCTTTAAGAAAGCTTCATGGCCCTCATACTGCATGATATCATGGCAGTTCGTCTCCAAAAATACATTGTGCCAAAAAGACAGAATTCATTGCCGTCTCCTACTTCTGTAATATCGCGAAACACCACGCAGCTCTAAAATCTCTCATGTAAAATCGTTGTAAGTGTGATGTGAGGTAGAATCTAAAATTAAACGAGATCTAAGGATTGAAGTTTGATAAGGATTCTACCGATATATCACACGAAACGAAGGGTTTACATGCCCTCCCAAACTACGCAGACTCTTTATTGAACTAAACACTCCCATCCCTAGCTAGAGAACTGGGGGTTGCGTGATCTTTCGCTTGCGTTAAAAAGTGAAGTAAATCTATGTACAGCTCCCATGTAAACCCTCCGTTTCGTGTGATGTATCGGTAGAATCCCTATCAAACTTCAACCCTTAGGTCTCGTTTAATTTTAGATTCTATGTACGGGTCGTATAGGTCAGTGTGTGTAGTTCAGTGTGGGCTGTATAGCAAGAGTAAAATGGGCATGTCTTCCTCATTTTTTGGTACAATTTTCTCAAATTTGGTATCAAATGAAAGAGAAAAGAAAGTCAAACAATCTCCTGCACCATAAGTTACAAAATAATAGTGATCTGTATGGGTTTTTTACGATTTCCTATGAAAACCGTATGGCGTCATCTAATTTGCATATTTCCATACATAATGAGACTAGTTTACAAAAATAAAATGTTCATTCAAATTCCCCATCTTTGCTCTTTACAATAATATGTAGGTTCTCACCGGGAATATGCTTCTAAATTAATCAAAAAATTCCTAAAAATATTCCTCCTTTCAAATTTGAAGAAGCCTTACGGTACAGAGTTGTTTTTGGTAGAGGTCAAAGGTCATCTGAGGTCACAGGAGGTTAAACTGCGAAAACCTCGTAAACGGCTTGTAAACACGATAGCTCAAGATAGCAATGACCGACACTTTTCATATTTGGTAAATAGATTCGTCATGTTGAGAGGAAGAACGCTATTGATTTTGTGGAGGTCAACGGTCATTTGAGGTCACAAGAGGTAAAAAGCCGAAAAGCTCGTAATCACGATATCTCAAGATAAGAGTGACCGACACTTTTCATATGTGGTATATAGATTTGTCATGTTGAAGAAAGCCTATTGTGTTTGGTGGAGGTCAAATGTCATTTGAGGTCACCAGAAGTCAAAAACTTAAAACCCTGATATGACGATATGTCAAGATAGGAATGACCGATATAGATTTGTCATGCTGAGAGGAAAAATGCTATTGTTTTGGTAGAGGTCAACGGTCATCTGAGGTCACAAAACCTTGTAAATTGTTCGTAATGACGATATCTCAAGATAGCAATGACAGACAATTTTCATATTTGGTAGATAGATTTGTCATGTTGAGAAAAAGAACCTTATAGTTTTTGGTGAAAGTCAAAGGTCATTTGAGGTCACTGGAGCTAAAAACCGAAAAGCTTGTAATCAGAATATCTCAAGATAGGAATGAAGGACACATTTTATATTTGGAATATGAATTTGTCATGATGTAAGGAAGAACCCATTGCTTTTGGTGGAGGTCAAAGGTCATGTTGGGTTACCAGCAAAATTACCCAAGATTCCCAAAGATTTTCATCCGGGGTCACCGGGGACAAAAAGCAACATTTAACAAGAATTTGAAAGATTGCTATATGGGGTTTCCAGAGGTCAAAAAGCAAAATTTTCCAAGAATTCCCAAAATCATCATTTGGGGTCACTAAAGATCTAGAAGAAAAATTCCACAAATATTCCCAAGATCGTCATCTGGGGTCACCAGAGGTCAAAAAGAATTTTCCAAGGATTTCCAAGATCGTCATCTGGGGTTACCAGAGGTCAAAAACCAAAATTTCTCAAGAATTCCCAAGAACTCCCAAGACTGTTATCTGAGGTCACAAAGGGTCAAAAAGCAAAATTTTCCAGGAATTCCCAAGATTGTTATATGGGGTTTGTAGAGGTCAAAAAGCAAACTTTACCAAGAATTCCCAAGATATTTTTCATGGGTCACCAGAGATCAAAAAGCAAAATATACAAGGTATTCCCAAGATCGTCATCTGAGGTCAACAGAGGTCAAAAAGCAAAATTTCCCGAAAATTAGTGAAATCCTTTTCAACACACTTCCGTTTTTCTTTTTGTTATATTTGGTTGGGTTCAAAGTTTATGTTAGGTCAGCAGGGGTCAAGTTGTTAAGACATAAAATGATGTAGTCAAGAAAGATAAATTTGAGGGACAAACCTCAGTACAACAAAACATCCCCATTCGGCAAAAAATCACTAAGCCTTTGGGCTTTCTGGTTATTTCTGGTTACCCAACGATCATCCCTAAAATATTTTCAGAAATGTAAAGTTGTGACTTTTATTTTCTCCATCCGCTCGGACAGAAAAAGTAGCACAAAATATATGCAAAAGCCAGAATGGCTGCAAGACAACGAAGTGAGTTATAAATGTCGATATGCTGTACACTATAAAGACAATAGATATTAGTCTACAATCAAACAAGATATTGACGTCTTTCCAATTTTTCTAACTCTTGTTTATGTTACCGAAGTATAAGTTCCTCAATTTTCTCTATTACTATTTTTAATGTTTAAAAATTTGTTTATACAACGTTAACACAAGAGTGCTAGCATATCTTTATTTATTGAGCATCTCAAAGAGGAACCTAATCTGAACGTTCTCTTGAAATTTTATTCAGGTTTTATGTGTCGTTTTGAAGATGCTAGCTGAAAAGTTTCCACATTTGTAGATTGAACTTAAAGCAAATTGTAGGAATGTCACTAAGCTATGTGTAACTTCGTATTTAGACAGTGTTGAAGAAAGAGCTTAGCAACTGAACTGTTCATTCAGGAATCAGGAACTGATAGTCAAAATTATGGTGAAATTTTCCGATGAGTGATGCTCAAGATCTTATCAGATAATTTTAACCCATTTGAGACCCAACAATGGTAGTCAATGCTTTGTTGTATGCTTTCGAATCAGACATGTGTGTGTGGATTCTCAACAGGTGTGCTAAGTTTGTAAAATCATATGCCTCTCTTTTAGTCACTTTGTAAACCCTAACATTATGAAGTATTAATTTGGTAGTTAAGGAAAAACGAGATAAATTGGATTTATGAAAGAATAGATGCCATTTTTTTATTTTTATTCTTCTCAATCAGCAACAAACGCAATTAAGACAAGTCGTACAAAGCAATTCATCCGTCACAATCATTTAAAAAACTAATGATGAATAAAGTAGTACATTGAAATAAGAACGAAAACTATACTGAAATCAAGCTGTAAACCAAGAAGCCATGGCCGGCATCGATTTAAAAAATTTTGACGTTTAAGTCTGACGCAATAATTGAAGTGCAGAACTGAAAGCAAGCTCTTAGCATAACTCTTAAAACTAAGGAAATTCAAGGCATCATTTTGCAGATTACACCTCTAAACATAAAAATTAAACCAGATCAGTAGAACATTTATAGTTTTGTTGTCACGTTGGTGATAGGTTACACCTAAAATTAAGGTTATAGGATTAATTAACAAAGTATCATTGGTGCTGGTATAAACAAAATTTCTAAATTGTTCCCACATTGGCTGTACTTTTTCACAAGCAAACATTATGTGACTAATCATTTCTTTTTCCTTTGAACAGAAAGTACACAAATCATGATCTAAACTGTTAATTTTTTTAACTAGCAATTTGTGGCTAAAATCCTTGTATTTATCCTATACTGAAACCAAGAAAACTTATTTTCCAAACTGAGATTAAAAGGTAATTTATATATTAAATTCCACTTTAGATTATTACAACCAAGCCCGTCATACCATTTATCTTGACTCTTAATACAAATATCGGAGGGATAGGCAATCTTGCCCTAAAAGTCGGAACCACCCTTATCAGATTTAAGTAGAATAGCATACAGTTCGGGGATGAATGGTCTTTGTAATTCACAACACGCATGACCGTTAAAGAAGCGTTTTACCGCTCGTAGAAGGCCTTCATACTGTAAAAAAATGGTATAAATATGATCACGAGCAATAAAAATGTTAAGGGAAAGAAACTTGCCATCCTCATCGATTAGGTCATCAATTATGTAAACACCCCTTTTTAACCAATCTTTTAAGTACAATGGTTTACAATCCACTTGAATTAAATCATTATGCCACAGACACTGATGTGTATTGGGATTCTTAAGAAGATCGAAATCAATGCTTTTAGTTTGATAAAAACCTTCAAAAGTTCTATACAGAAGGGGTTACTGATCAAAGTCAGTCTTGTTCTAAAGTCGATGGAGTCCCCATCCAAAACGAAATTAACCTTACTCTCGAGGAAGTAATAGAAAAGGGGATATGTAGACGAGGTAGGAGATGCCTTGTAGTACCTCTTTAGCCAAGTGAGTTTCATCGAAATCATACAAAAAAAAATTAGATCCAACATCCGCAAACCACCTTTTTCATAGGAAAGGCAAAAATGCTTTCGACTTATTCGGTCTGTGCCATTCCAAATGAATGAATAGAACATCTTCTCAATGGTATTTAAAACATGGATTGGTGGGTCAGGTATGGAAAGCAACAAATAATTGATTTTAAGTATGAGAAGGGACTTGATTGTTGCAATTTTACCAATAACGGTGGGTCTTCTCACAGTCAGACATGTGTGTGGATTCTCAACATGTGTGCTAAGTTTGTAAAATCATATGCCTCTCTTTTAGTCACATGGAAAACCCCAACATTATGAAGTATTAATTTGGTAGTTAAGGAAAAAAGGAGATAAATTAGATTTATAAAAGAATAGATGCCATTTTTAATTGTTCCAAGTTTTCTGTGGGTTTTAAATCTGGTTACTTCATGTGCTATTTCCTCGAGAATTAGAAAAAAGAAGTAAATAAAAACTTACCAGATTGTCAAAACTTAGGATTCCCTTCATAAATTACAGCTAAGTTAAAACAAATTCCTTCCTTTGACAAAGGTAAAACCGTGTTTTCTACGGCTACGTAGTTGTAATGTGAGGCATATAAGAAACTTAATTCTATAGTGGTTTGGAGAATTCTTTACAAAGCTATTGGTAGATTTTTACTTGAATATTTAAAAGTTTGTCCACTTAATCTGATCCAATGCGGAATCTCTCAGCATCGATGACGGTGATATATACCTTAGGTTATTTCTTGCGTTCTATGCTGAGAAGAAACACAACCTACGACCGGCTTTAAAGTATAAAAACAGTCCTACAAACGTAACACTGTTTCAAGTTTATTTAAATTTACCAGTAGAAAATATCTTCCAAAAGACCGATTACTTAAAAAAATTCAACGCAGAGGTAGGATGAACACATGAGACATTAAAAACTCCGCTTGAGCTTAAAATATGTAAAAGTGAAACTAGGTAATAAAATGCAATTTTCGAAAAATTCGCTGTTGGTGGTATCAAGCCGGACACTAGAAGCCAAAATAAAATTTCGGTCCGATTACCTAGTGTTGAGCATACTTTAATTTAAACACGAATTGGAAAACAAGTCGAATTAAAGAAATAAATTTTTCAACACGAGTTGGTGGAAAATTTTAACAGTAGTCAGTAACTTTTGCCCTTCTATCTAAAACATGCTATTTCTTGTTGTAAAACTTATACAATGCCACCGCCATTGCATAACCAGTAGTTCATGGTACCGTAAAGATGTCAGGGATGATTTCATGTTGCAAAATTTTATTTCCGGCGTTTATAATAACCGGTACCAATTATTGAGGTTCACCATTGCAGATCGTGGCAATAAATTTGTTTCAACTTCCCAAGCGGTAAAGTTATGAAAATATTGCGGGTACATTTGCGTTACTGCGCTACAAGAACAGTTTTCAATAAAAAATGGTCTCCACTCTCCTCGTTTCCCGAGGAATTATTTTCTTGCAAAAAACAGACATTACTAGGACTCACCAATTGAGTTGATTTTGAGGAATGCTAACAAACGATATTGTTAATTTACCTTTACATCATTCATAAATGGTGGTATCGGCTGACGACACTCAGGCTAAGAGGGAGAGAGAGAGAGAGAGAGAGAGAGAGAGAGAGAGAGAGAGAGAGAGAGAGAGAGAGAGAGAGAGTTCGTTTTATTCCACTAAGAATCAAATTGGGGTGGTAGATTCTTTTTTTTTTAATTTTTTCTTATTTTCAACTGACTATGCTAGGCTCAAATAACCTTTTATTCCCCTTAACATGTGAGATTCGTCTCTTGAAAGTAGTGCTGCTAATTTTCTAACACAACTACCTTAGCAAGCGCTGCTTAATACTACAAACACGTAAAATAATCAACAGCAAAAAAAAAAAACTTTTCTTTTTTATTTAAATGTACCTCGACTGTCGTCTCCTTCAAACTTGCCAGGGCAAATTTCAGCATAGAATGGGAAGACTGAACATGAACACCGGGACCTTAATTTTAAACAAGAATAAATCTTGACTTCAAAGAATGCTGGCCACGAGCCCTGTCCTTAGATTTAGTAAGAGCCTCTGTTTGTCTTACGTATGCAGGGATTCCCCAACTTTTTAAAGGTCAAGGCACATTCATTCACGGCTAAGGGAGCAAAGATCATAAAGACAAGATAAGGGAGGACAAGATAAAAATATATGCCCAAAAAGAACAAAAAAACTAACTACTGAAAAACTCAGTGTTACATTTGGCAATGTCAATTTTACCTTATATCATCCCTTTTTATATGTTCGCTACAGCATCAACGTCGAGGTCACTAATTAGAAATCTAGAGCCAGGGCCACACCGCCAAGCCTACCCACGTCACGACGGCAACAAATCACCACCCACGGTTGTGGTTGTGGCGGTGTGAACACTTCCACGACAATTTCTTCCAATTCCGCCGGGTCGTATGCCGTTGGCCTGAAAGCGGTATTTTACTTACAATGAGTTAGTTAGAAAATTTAAAGATATTCAATGGCAAGAATACATTGATTATGTGTTTATTTTTATGATCGTTTTTATGATCTTGCTTTTATATTTGTTTGAAAAGGAGTGTTATATGTAAGAAAAAACTCAGTGTTTGTTAATGCATCAGAGCAAAAGAGAGAAATAAATTGTGGTTGGAAAAAAAAACTATTACTATTACCACTGCCACTGCCACTGCCACTGCCACTGCCACTGCCACTGCCACTGCCACTGCCACTGCCACTGCCACTGCCACTGCCACTGCCACTGCCACTGCCACTGCCACTGCCACTGCCACTGCCACTGCCACTGCCACTGCCACTGCCACTGCCACTGCCACTGCCACTGCCACTGCCACTGCCACTGCCACTGCCACTGCCACTGCCACTGCCACTGCCACTGCCACTGCCACTGCCACTGCCACTGCCACTGCCACTGCCACTGTCACTGTCACTGTCACTGTCACTGTCACTGTCACTGTCACTGTCACTGTCACTGTCACTGTCACTGTCACTGTCACTGTCACTGTCACATTCACTGTCACTGTCACTGTCACTGTCACTGTCACTGTCACTGTCACTGTCACTATCATTATCATTATCATTATCATTATCATTTTCATTATCATTATCATTATCATTATCATTATCATTATCATTATCATTATCATTATCATTATCATTATCATTATCATTATCATTATCATTATCATTATCATTATCATTATCATTATCATTATCATTATCATTATCATTATCATTATCATTATCATTATCATTATCATTATCATTATCATTATCATTATCATTATCATTATCATTATCATTATCATTATCATTATCATTATCATTATCATTATCATTATCATTATCATTATCATTATCATTATCATTATCATTATCATTATCATTATCATTATCATTATCATTATCATTATCATTATCATTATCATTATCATTATCATTATCATTATCATTATCATTATCATTATCATTATCATTATCATTATCATTATCATTATCATTATCATTATCATTATCATTATCATTATCATTATTATTATTATTATTATTATTATTATTATTATTATTATTATTATTATTATTATTATTATTATTATTATTATTATTATTGCAGTGATAACGCCTTTTGTGACGTACTTGCTTTTCCAATGTGTGCTAGAATAGTACGTAAGAATGCAAAAATTTAGGTTACATTTGCAATTAGGCTATTCACTGTTACTTCACTGGTTGGCATTGGTTAGCAGAGAGCACGCGCAAAAACACATGCGTGTATAGTAGGCGTTGCGCGTGTAAACGTTTACTCGATTGTACGCAGAAAATAGACGAATTGGAATCTACTTTTCATTGTGACGACAGTGTAAGCGTGCCTTACCAACTCTTTTACCGACCAGCGGTGACGTCATTTGTTTGTAAACATGAATAAGTTTGCTGTATTCTTCTTCATTTCCACTGCTAGGACTACAAGTAGCGTACCACTCAAATGTACAAACTGTACATTTCCCACACATTTGCTGTTTGGGAGATGGCACAGTGTGTGAACCATGGGTCATAAAAGTCAACTTTAGGATGCATGTCAAAGGAGGATTTATTAGTTGCGGGCTGCTTATGGCGCTCCGTCGATAAGAGTCGGGGCGGTGTGGCATGATGATTTTGTAGTTGAGGAAGGGGTCAGAATGTCTAAGATTTATGCAAAATGTCTACGACGGAGACGGCTCCTGTGGTCGTAGCTAGTCGTGGCGGTGTGACCCGGGCTTAAGATGGCATTTACACAACTCTGCACACTAGAATAAAACATTTACATATCTACAAATAGCATGGAGTACTCTCTAAATAAAATCGTATTCTATCTCTTCCTTTTTAAAATAACTTAATTTGAACAAACAGGCCGGTCGATTTCTTCAAGATGCAGCGGGTTTGGTGTTGGGGAAGGTCGATAACCTTATAGTCTTTACGGAATTTTTCAGTGATTATACTCCTTACTATGGGTAGTTATGATAAGACAATAAGTTCACAAGATAAATGAGGGCAAAACGCGCTGAAAAAGTACACTTTTACAAAAAAAGGTATTTGGATAGTCTTAGTTTAACATAGGAATTTCTTATCTGTAAAGAGCCCTAATACACACTTAACAAACCTACAATATATGCAGTTTGCTCTTTTGCTTTATATTACCCGGGATAAATGGCCATTCACCTTTACGCAGCAGGTTTGAAGGTTGGTAGCTAAGATGGATATTCGTTAAGGCTGCGAGAGTTTTCACATGGATCCCAGGCTAGTCTGCAGTGTGTTGTGCTAATATTTGGGTATTTGTGGCCTGTAACACTTGGTCAGCGGTATATTCCACTATAAAATTGGGCTACATCTTCTTCAACAACCTTGACTGGTCTAGATATTTACAAAGTCACATTTTCTTTTCAATCGCTGATCCGCATGAATCCTTTGAATGTTCAAAGCCCTTATTTCTCAAGACATCTACATTTAGTGTGATAAATGTGTCCAAGAAATGTTTACTACATTCGATCTCGTGTGTCTTTTCATCATTCAGCCAACTTTCTGCTACACCATGTTTCTGGACGTTCACAACATTGTTTGTTAAAAAAGAACGTAGTGGCGTTCACTTATATCATAGTCAAATGCCGTGGTAAGGTTCACACACATACGCGTTTGAGGGATCAATCACAGTGGCAAGCAAGTGTAGGGGACAAAGTGAACGTAACACAAGCCTAAGTCTATATTCTAATGGAAGGCATGCTTGAGCAATTAGCGCATATTAATTAACACAGGCCTTTAAGGGTAGTTGTGCTACGCCTTTCTACGACCACAGGTGTTGGAACAGTCTTTGGGTTGTAAACTACAACTTCATGTCGGGTAGCTAGCCAACTCAACAAATCAGATCTGCTCTTGAATGAAAACCCACCTTACTTTTACCCGTTCGGTTATCAAGCCCCAAACCTCCTGGCTGCTAAGCTTTATCCTAGTTTGCTACCTAACGTGAGTACTAGGCGTCTGTAAGTTGTGAATGCAAGCGTGGTTAGCCTAATCAATTGTGCCTGGGCTTACTTTCAGCATCAAGCTTTCGTAAACTGTTTTCATTGTAAGTTCTTCAATACTGCTTACGATAACTTGCGCTTATATTTATCTTCCAATGTTTGACTTTACAGTCCCTCATCTTTATGGTAACTTGAAATTTTGCAATGTAGTATGAAAAGCTCTCATCTTGACTTTTGCCAAATTTATAAGCAAAGCAAAAGAAATGGACCGCCACATTCCGCTAAGGGGGATTACTTATGCAACCAAACATAAATAAATTATGCAATACAAAAATGCTTGCCAAGCTCAGAATCATTTGATGTTTAATAATTACAGGCACGCTTTTAACCATTTGTGTTCTAGGTTCTGGTGCGGTATTTTTCTTTTAATTTGGGGGGGGGGGGGGTTATTAGCCAAACATCGGTTAGCCAACCATTATGTAGGGCAATTACCCATCGGTCCTAGGGTAAACTGCCCAATCACGTTATGGGCATATACGTGCCCAGAGGTGTTTAATAGCCGGTTAAGATATTTTCCGAAGTATTTGCCTAACCACTAACCGTTGTATACACTAGTTTAAGTCATCCTCGTACTCATACTCGTGCCCTTATTCTTACGCCAAGTGCAATTTTTGCGCTACTATGAAGATAAATTTAAGCAAGAATATTTTTCTTTTCAACATAGCCTGGGATTCTTTAGACAATTTTTGGCAGTATTTCCAAAAGCCAAATGCTTCTGTACCCGAAAATCGTATGTAAGATAGGGTTATATATTTTGACATTATTCTGAGCAGATTTCTTTCTGCTTATGAAGAGTTTTTGTGGGGACTTCTGTTTCGTTCAGATGAAGGTTTTGATTGCTTTTTTGTGAATTGTTGTTGTAAAATTCCCATTCAAGGTGATACCAAAGCATCTGGTTTCTTTACGTACAGTGACCTCCGTGTGAGGTGATGTAATCGGTGTGATACGTCAGACCTGGCCTAAGCTTTGAAAACGATATTGCTGGAAACAGTGAGATTTACCGTAATGCGTCGCTAAGAACATTATTAAACTCGTATAAGGAGAATGCTTAGGCCAGGCTCCAGAGGGTGTTGGTTTTTAAAAGTGATAATACTCGGGGGGGGGGGGGGTTATATAATTTGAGATGTGTTTCCTTCCTTATGCAGCATTGCAAATTTGAAAAAAGTTTCTTGACCTCTTTCCATGAATTTGGGGACACGGGATAGGACGCTAATATGTCTGCAATTTCTGAGTTTAGAGTTGTCTTTGGTGCCTTTAATGACTAAACTAGTTCAGGACTACTGCCAAGATTTTTGTAAGTACGGAGCTAAAACAGGGAAGGGAAAAGGACAGCCAAATGCTACAACGCTCGGGTAGCATTGTGGTAAATGGGGAGTAACAAACCCTGATGTGTGGTAAATAAACATGTAGGTACATGTAAGTTCAACTAATAACCCACCAACGAATTCATCATTGTGTAGGTACTGTAGGTATATGGATAATTGATAGTTATAAAAATTATTTATTTTCATTTCATTTTATTGATTTGTTTCACCACAACACAACATTGCAAGTAACAGATAAAACACATATTAAAACAATGAAAACAGTGTTCCGAAAGAAAGTAGTCTTAAAACCCTTCGGGGCTTGAATAACAAAAGCACTCCCAGAAAAGGTCAAAAGCAGAAAACGGACACAAGAATGTCAATATTCTAACTTTACCAAACGCAATAACACAAAACCCCACCCACCCACCCCTACCCGCATGATAGTAAATTAGCCAAAATATAGTGTTTAAACCACATAAGGTGAAGACCTAGGCAGTAAGCTACTTACATTATAAGTATTTTTTATACGTGGAGATTGCGATAGAGAATTTTAACATTTCTAAAATGTCTCTTCCTAATTACCAGGGGCGTAGTGAAGGTGTTATCTTGGGAGGGGGGTGGGGTGGAGAGAAGATGTTTTGCCGACAGATCTGGTAATGCGTAGCGCGAACACGAACTTTAGCGAGTGGGGTCCAGGGGCACGCCTTAGGGCCCATGGAGGGGTCCAGGGGCGAAGCCCACGGACGCTCTGAGGTTTAAGTATCTCTCTGGGTGAAAAATTAATTCTCAGGATGGATATATTTCTGTTCATAATGCATCATCAAATGCAAATTATATAATTTTAATGTATTAGGCTATTCCTAGTCTCGTCAGGCATATAGTTTTTAGGGGTTGGGATCCGGAGGCCCACCAGTGTTTTGACTAGGACGTTTTCTCAATGCGACATTTACTGATCTGTGGCCTGGGGGAGGGGTCTAAGAGGAGGGGTGTCCCCCTCCCCCTCTGGAAATTTTTGGAATTTGAAAGGTGCCTAGACCTCAAATGGTGCAATATTTGAGTGGATTTCTGCTTTAAGGAGGGACCTCAAAAAGCGGGTAAAATTTGCTTGTAAGATTTTTTGTGAGACATTTGTGGCCGTTTATGCGACCTTGTCGCACAAATAGGGGCTGGCTACAGGGCTGGTTGGCTAAAACACTGGTCTTAGGGTCGTTGGTGGGAGTCCAGGGGCATCGCCCACGGAAGCTCTGAGGTTTTAGCATAATCTCTGGGTAAAAAATGAAGTCTCATGCAGGATAGGTATATTTTGTTCATAATACATTATCCAATGCAAAGATTCCGGATAATTTTAATGTGTTAGGCTATTCCTCCCGTCATGACACTATACTTCAGGAGCTGAACCTGCCGTTCAGAACTGGAACACTATGCGTTCAGCATTCGAACACTAGACGCGTCAGGCGTTCAAATACGGTGTGTTCAAATAGGCGTCTGGGGTTCTTAAAAGGTAGAAAAAGTGTTCAGAATCTTAACACAAGCGTTCAAAATATGCTTTAAACGTCAGGATGGGTTTTGCATCTGTTCTTTTTGGTGTTCAAAAGTTAAAAGCCTGAGATTGCAGTGAAGGGAAGACACGCGCAGCACACAGTATTTTTTTCCCAGGGTGTTTGTGGGTAAACCGGATCTTCAGAATTTTGAAAAATGTGTTTGAAATCAAAGGTAGGGTTTAGAAAACGGGTTAAGGATACCCTCTCCATGGTAATCGGGTTCTGCTCCTCAAAGTTATGATAAAAGTGAGGAATAATGTGCAGAAAGTGGTTTTTCAAGAATGTCATATGACCCGAAATAGTGCGCCTATACGGAAGCCTTTAATTTCCTTTCTTTCCCCGAGTTGCCTACGGACTCGGTCACTCGTCCAATTACACCGACGACCGTTGATACGGCCGTATACGGCCGTCACATACGTAATAATTTTGCCGACGGGCCTTCAACTTGAATGGGCCAATTAGATGAAGTGCCGAAAATCGAAATAGCCGATAACAGACTGGACACACGCTCCCGTTCTTTCTCTCTTGTTTTTTTCTTTTCATTCTCCGTCTTCTCTTTCACTCCTTTCCTTTCCTTTTCCTTCTTCTCTCTTCCTTTCTTTCCCTTCTTCTCTCTTCTTTTTCTCCTCTCCTCTTTTCCTTTCCCTCTCCCCTTTTTGCCGACAGACCGAAAATTTGCGGACGGCGACCAAATATTGGGGGATGTGACATCCTCCGCTCGCTACAGCCCTGCTAATAACCAGTAAATTTTCAAGATCCATACCTCGTAATGAAGGCAGCAGGTGCACATATGGGCCTTCACAAGAATTAGTAAGAAAATTAAAAAGTTTGAAGACCATACATGTGTGCCATGAACAAAAGTAAGATGTTTTTGCAAACAGGTCATAATGATGCTTGTACAAATGAAATGAATTTGCCATGTATTCTTTTCCTTTGGCATGGAATCAAATAGCAAATCGCTCAATTGGTGCAAGACTGCCCAGGGTGGTGCAACGTGACTAAAATGTGTCAACTGTACAGCGCCCTTAGTGTGATTATTCATATTAACATTTTGGAGTATAAGTCGCAGGTTTGCATACTTAGGGGTACGGATACCAATACAACTCTCCAAATTGTCTACGCAACATTTAGCTCCGCCAACAGCCTGTCCGGTCACGGATACAAAATATGAAGATGCTTTAGGAGAGAATGTTTGCGTTGTGGTAACACATGAAAGTGAAAGGAGTGCCATAATGTCTGCACGGGTACTACCTACCAATGCTCTCACACCTGGTGCATGGAAGGTAGTAAGTATACTAACCTCAATGCTTATATGAATTACAAGGTGTACTTAATCCATATGACTAAATGATTTTAAGATCTGATGTTCGAGTGCGAGAGTTTATCTTATGGTTAAATCTAAGCAAGTTACTTCAGTATACTTTTAATGACTTTTGAAGCAGTTTATCATTACTCAGTGTTACGTGGTTTGCCTTATTTTTCCTTGTCATAACTTTGAAAAGTCCGTAAGTAACTGATAACCTCATCATGTTGAATAGATAAACTGCAACACCCACCTCAGAATAGAAAAGAACGTTTCTATGAAAGCAACGTGGCGATTTGAAATCCCTAAAAGCTGTGCAAACACAGGAAAAAGTCTTGCACTTACATTTTGATACCATTTAATCTAGGATTTGAATAAAAAAACAGGCAAGTATAGGGAAAATACAAAGTCAGTCTTCACCATTCACTTTACCTGAAAACAAAATACTTAACGCAGTTGCCTCATCAGAGTTCGACAGAGACTGAGGCATCTTTGCATTTGACATTCATAAATAACGACTTACTAATTATTATAGGCTTTAAATCAGAGGGCAGAAAGTACGAGTTGAAGGGACATTCTTACGAAGCCGACGTAAGATTGATTGGTATCAAAAATTGGCTTGTCTTCGAGAGTCCAAGTATTGTAAAATATTTTGGGAATCCAGGGATTCACATCCACTTGTCTGCAAACCGTTTGCACTCTTTGATTCGAGGAAAACGGGTTCTTCGTTCGGTAAAAACTATTATGTTTTCTAAAGCATTGTCAATCCCGACTTTGTCTTTAGCCTGACTTTTATTTTTGCTGTGCAGCGTCTGTTTCATTGTTTATATCAAGTAACCAGAAATTTTGTTCTGCAATATCTTTCTAAAAACTGTTGTTACAATGGTGATTCCAAATTGTGGTGGGGCCTGTCTAAAGCTTTAGTGGCACCATAAGGTAGAACGGCTAGTAATCAATGGTGTTTAAAAAGCACTCTTGTTAACCAAAAATCATACAATGACATACGTGCGTCGCACTCACTAAAATGTCAAAGGTTAGCGATAGGTCGGGGGCGAGAGAAGTGGACAATGACCCTCGTCAAGGAAGGCTAGCTTCCGTTGGAAAATTTTCTAATTGCGTCATGAAGCATTTAGTGAGTATTATAAAGTGTGTAATGCCCGACTGAAACCAGTCATGCCCACAAGTTCGTTGTTGCTGCTTTCAGTTATTTAAAAAAAAAAAACCTTTAGAATGCTTTGTTTTTAAAAACCTCAAATTTGTTTCAATGTAAAGTACAAACGTTTCTACTTCTCCAATAAGAATCCAATTTTTAAGCACCCTCTGAGTGTAATAAACTCAGTAATCCTTCTCCCTCTGGTGACCCATTGCAAATGTTTAGGCCTTATGTTGCTGAGCCCCCTCACGTCGAATAGATTTGCTTTCGGACAGGCAAGCCGTACTACCACCCTTATAAATACGTTTAACGTACATATAATTACCTTATGGCTTTAAACTTGTTACATCGAAATGACTCAATGATTTCCAGGTCTGATGTTCTGAGCGAGAGTTCATCTTATGGTTAAATCAAAAAGAGTTACTTCAGTATACTTTTCATGACTCTTGATGCAGTTTATGTTATCTTTATGTTAAGTGGTGTGCCTCATATGCCCTGTCATAACTTTGAAAAGTCGCACGTTACTGATAAACTCATTACGTTGAATAAATGTTGAAGGCTTTGAAGTTGCACCACTCTTTGAAATGATTTCAGAGCTAATAAGAAGACGGAAAGTTTCTAGGAGTGTAACAGCCAACTCAAAATAAAAAAGAGCGTTTCTGTCAAATCAATGTGTCGCTTTAAAATCCTTAGAAGCCGTTGAAATACAGCAAAAATTCTTGCACTTACATTTTGATTCAATTTAAGGTACGTTTTTAATAAAATACAGATAATAATATGGAAAATACAAAGTCAGTGCCTACCTGGTTAGTCTGATCTTCACTCTTCAGTTTGCCTGTAACATTTTACAACGCAGTTGCCTCATCAGACTTTCATGAAAGATTGCCACCTGTTGGGATATTGAAATACTTAAATAAGTGACATTCCTGAACTTATACCCGGTTCAACAAACACCAATCAAATCAAACGCTGTGGAGTAGTCGTTAAACTAAACACTGCCCAATACACTGCAAAGCCAAAGTTACACATTACAAAGCTAATGTGCTTACGTTGCGCAAGGGATTCACAACATGGTTCAGATAGAACAGTGGTATGATTGTACAGTTGAATGGTTTTCTTAGCATAGGCTACACGGTAAATATTTGAAACAAGTAGGAGGAAAGAGTAATTGTTTAACTAGGATGTCCAAATAGGAATATGATTTATAGGTTGAAAAGTAAAAGTCAGTATTCCTGCTTCGACTTAAAAGTTGTTTCTATTTGGAAACCGCCCGCACAGTAGTCTGTGATAACTAAGGTGCATAGGAGAGTAACAAATTATCTATTGTGGCTTTCCTAACATCTTAAGAGACAGCTAAATCAGTTACATCAGCCAACAACAACAGCGTCAGAATAAAAATGCTAACTGAAATTTGTGATACTGTTCCAAACATACCAGGTGAAGTCCTGCAAAAATTTCTGCGCATAATTAATTTACATATATGCAGTTTTTCAAGCAGTCTGATGATACATTTAAAGTTTCAAAGCTTGGAAAGTGTAGGAAAAGACAAGCACATGACCTCAGAATTGTTGATTCTTTCACTTTTGTAGATGTAACGTTCTACAAAAAGTTGGTATAATTTTGTGGTACTACTGTAAGTTGAAATAGACGTACAGTAACAGTGCCTTTAAAGCCCTTTTAGACACACTTCAACAGTATTTAACTTTTGTACAATTGATAAAGTTACCAAATTAATTTAGTTATAAATAACTGAACCGAAAAGCCTCTTAATCCTGCAAAGCCAACATATGGTAATACTTTCGGTAAACCATACTTCTGGGAGAGAAATGTTCGGGTATGTTACAGACAATACATTCGTGAAGGTACTACGTTTCTACTCTCTGGTGTGGTAGTTGTACAAGCTGCAGAAATTGCCCAAGGAAACCTTAAATTACGAAAGACAGCAACAAATTGCTTGAGCACGCGAACCTTGTGGAAAGGTTTGGGTTAGTCTGAAGAATTGTTTCTCATTGAGAACCAAGAGAGGTAAATAGGCCATTGGCCAGAGGCACCTCAAGGTTAACCTACCCCCCATCTCTCCGTCCTAATATTTTTGGAAACTTTGGTCCCCTAAACAAGAAAGCAAGAACTACAAGTAAATAGTGCTTCTCATTTATTCAAAATGGCTGCCAAGAACAAAATGGCAGCGAAAGTTATGAATCTTTTGTATTAAAGAATAATAAATAAAATATTCTTCAAAACATTTTTGAGGTATGGACTCGTAAAATTTGGTAATATTCTAAGACAAAAATTCCATAACTTATATATAAGAGTGAATATGCGAGATTCAGGTTCACCAACATTGCGGGAAAAAACGGCCGCCAAACTGGATGAAACATATCCAAAAAAATGTGTAAAAACATCGCAAATTTCCACAATCCCCGAGCATTTTGATGTAAATTAATTGTTTTCAATTAAGGCTGAACTTGTCTGGTTCAAATACGGCCAAATATAAAGAACATTTGTCAGAAATATATTTATTTTTAAGGATTGTTTTCCCTATTGTGATAATATATTGAAATTTTAACATAAGAGGCTATTTTGCTATTTCCGCCATCTTCGTTGAACCGGATCCTGCGAGAAATGTCCAGAAACTAAATTTGAATATTTGCAACAGAATATGGGCACAGGTTGGGTTTCCCTTTGTCAAAAGTATTTTTAATGATTATTTTCCTATGACTATATCTTAACATAACTACTGCATTGGAGGCCAATTTGCTTTTTCCGCTAGCTTGGTTGACCTGAATTCCAAAACAAATATTCTGAAAAATGATTTTAGACTGTTTGTCACAAAATATTACCAGATATTAAGGGCAACTGTGTAAAAAGGATTCCTAATTATTATTTCTCATATTATATTTTCATAAATTATGATCTTTTTATTGGTTGTCATTTTGTTGTTTCTGCCATCTTGGCTAGTTTAGGGCCCTGCATTAAATATCACAAATCGTGTTTTGAATTTTATGTGCAATCGCTAATGAGGTTATTTAAGGTTTTTAATAGAAACATAATTTAAATTACATTTTTCTGGAAATTTTTGCATTTTTTTAATAATTTTCTTATTTTTGTGGGAAATTTCTATTGTATTGTTTTTACTTCTTTGGTGTGTTTCCGCCATATTGGCTGGCAAGTACTCTTGTGCCAAAGATTGTAAAATTCAACCTTAATTGACAAAATAATTAACATCATTATAATAGAGGACTGTGGAAATTTGCAGCGTTTAAATTTACACAATTTCTGGAAATATTTGATATAGTTTGGCGGCCATTTTGTTTAACGCCATGTTGGTTAAACTAAATCTCGCCAAAACGGTAGCAAAAAATAATTTTGGAATGTTTGTCGTGATATAAGACCAGATTTTAAGAGTCAATGCTTAGTACTTATGCGCATATATATATATATATATATATATATATATATATATATATATATATATATATATTATCCTCACCAGTAATTATTTTAGTTTCAATTCCAAACATTACCTACAAGTACAGGGAACAGCCATGGGTACCAAAATGGCACCAAGCTACGCTAATATTTTTATGGCCTACCTAGAGAAAGACATGTTATCTTCCTTTCACCTTAAACCCACTCATTTCCTAAGATACATTGATGATGTATTTTTCATATGGGAACATGGCGAGGACTCCCTCCGGGACTTTGAACGACATGTCAATAATTTTTCACCACAGTATCAAGTTCACGACAGAGTCCTCCTATACTCAAATCTCTTTCTTAGACGCACTTGTTAAGCTAAATCATGGCCAGATTTCCACTTCTGTATATTATAAACCCACTGATACCCACCAGTTCCTGAACTTCCACAGTTTTCATCCCCTGTCTCAGACTCAAACGTATCTGTTCCCAGCCGGAGCAGTACCAACAAGAAACAATCAGTCTGTGTCAGTATTTCCTTTCTGCTGGTTATCCACTCACCTTTATCCGACAGGCCATTGCCAAAGCTTCCACAATACGACGCGATGACCTATTGAAATACAAGGCCAAACCCAACAGTTCACGCATCCCTTTTGCTGCCCAATTTCACCCCCATATTTCTGCTCTTTCTAATAACTTAAAGAGAGAGTTTACCAGGGTTCGTGACGACGCCCATCTTAAGGACCTTTTCTTGGAACCCCCCATCCTTACTTTTCGGCAACTTCCTAACCTTAGATCCCTTCTCACTTCCTCTAAACTTCCCACCACAGAAACTGAGGACGGTTCAGGGGGTAACTATGGCTGCATGAAACCGCGCTGCCATATTTGCAAACATATCACCACTGGCCCTCGAGTGCACATTAGTGGTGTTAAGCTCACATTACAACCCCCTGCCCTCACGTGCAATTCCAGTAATTTAGTTTATATTTTTCATTGTAATATTTGTCCCCATGGTATCTACGTAGGAGAAACTGGAACTCCGTTTCGCTTAAGGTTTAATAACCATAAGAAATCTATTAGAGACAATAAACCAGGCTTTCCCGTGGCCCAACACTTTAATCTTCCAAATCACTCCATAGATAACTTACGATGCACCTTGATAGTTTCCTACTTTCATTCCCCCCGACAACGGAAACAATCCGAAATCCACTGGATTCTCAAATTTAAATCTAATGTGATCGGGTTAAACAGAGATTTGGGACCGCTAAGTAACTTTAAGTCTATTGCTTCCTTGTAATTCATTTTCTGTTATGTTGGTTTTCTGTTGCCTGCTTTTTGACCATACCCAGTCCTTCTTTGCTTGTAAATTTATAGTGTAGTCATTATACGCTGAAGAAGACTCCAGGGGAGTCGAAACTTTCGTTTAGATATAAAATCATTGTACTCCTCTTGTCAACAATGACATATTTTTTGTCTCTTTTTTTGTTCATATTATATATATATATATATATATATATATATATATATATATATATATATATATATATATATATATATATATATATATATATATATATATTATATATTATATATTTCTCTAATTCGGCACTTAAGGGGAAAGTTGTTGTTGAAAAGTCGACCTTAAGTGGAAAAAAAAAAATTTCGGGTGAAATATAAGTTTAGCCTTAACGTTTCCACACACTTTTTCTATAGGAATACGTAAACTTACAAGAGCGCCCTCTTACAAACTACATGCCATTACTTCAAAGTTGTCGAATTTACGGACACCTAGCTGTTAACACAAACGGATGGCTGGCCATTGAAATAACGTTAATTATATGTTTAGACGTTAGGGCGAATTTATTTCATATGTATTTTATTATCTTTTTTCGCTCTATGTACAAGCAGATATAACAATTTCCCCTTAAGGTGGGAATTAGCGTATATATAGCGTATATATATATATATATATATATATATATATATATGTGTATGTGTGTGTGTTTATGAGGTTGTGTGTGTTTTATAATTGGCTTTACAAAAGTGACCACTTAATGGTCAGATCTGACCGTTAAGTGGTCACTTTTGACCATATTTAGGTCAACAATTTGGCCATATTTGGATGGGTGCATAGTTGACCAATCAATGGCCAATTTTTTACCGTAGTGTTTTTAGAGTGTGGGGATACTAGCATGGACGTTTTGTGATGGAAGTGACAGTAAGTCTTCATAAAACCATAAGTTTGGCCTAATCTTTCCCTAAACTTAACCCTAACTCTCAATTTAACCATTATTTTGGGTCACTAATTCTTGTTTAAGTCTGGGCCTAAATGACTTTTCAAAACCCAAATTCGGCAAAGTCTCACAAAAAAACTTAAACCTAATTATCACCACTAACCTTGAATTGTAGGCACTGATTCTGAATTAGAGCTTAGAAATTCTACTAACAGGGTCTTTGTCAAAATTACAGCTCCTCTCTTTCCTACTTTCGTAAGGTTCAAGAGTCACGCGCTCGCCTCCGCAGTGCATACATATATGCTTGCACACTACACGAGTAGTTCATCTCTTAAGGGAATGAGAAAATAACTTTTTACCAAATTAAGTCAACATGAACACACTTTCAATGTAACATTAGTTTCTTCTTAACGCATATTGATCTCATTTCTTCTTCTCTCCCCTCTCACTTTGACCGACGTCTGTTATTTGTTTAGCTACTTTTTGTCGTGCTGCCCAAAAGTCGCATGGAATAAGTTTAACAGTGATGAACTTTTAACGACAAGGTCGTGCACGACAAAAATCTATTCACACGTAACGACCAGATCGCGCACAACTTTTTCAGAGAATCACACGCAACTTTGTTGCGGCGATAATTTTCAATCCACTAAAAATATTCATTCACACGCAACGACAAGGTTGCGTACAACAAGTCGCACGCAATCAAAATCGCGTGTGACCTTGTCGAATCTTTCTCTAGTTTACATCAATTCATTCATAAAAGTTGACGGCAGGCAAACATCCCAAGGTAATATTTGCAATCTGTTTTCGTGTTGCTTGGTTGCATTTATGATAACAATACTGACGTAAAACATTCCAAGAAGATGTAAATTTATCCTACAAGTATTTGTGTTTCTTTTGCTTACACCAAGTTGATCATAAAAATTGATGTCAAGCAAACATCTGAGGGTAATATTTACAGCCTGTTTTCGTGTTGCTTGATTAAATTCATGATAACAACACTGAGTGGAAACATTCCAAAAAGGTGTGAAGATATCTTAAAAGTGTTTGTCTTCTCTTGTTTACACCGCGTTGTTCATAAAAGTTTACGGCAAGCAAACATCTGAGGGTACTGTTTACAATCTGTTTTGGTGATACTTGGTTGATTTTGTGATAGCAATATTGACGTAACATATTCCAAAGAGATGGGAAGATATCTTACAAGTATTTGTGT
Source organism: Holothuria leucospilota (assembly GCA_029531755.1). Classification (NCBI taxonomy): domain Eukaryota; kingdom Metazoa; phylum Echinodermata; class Holothuroidea; order Aspidochirotida; family Holothuriidae; genus Holothuria; species Holothuria leucospilota. The sequence goes on along the minus strand of JAIZAY010000063.1, from coordinate 101,561 downwards.
TTCTCCTGTTTACACCGAGTTGTTCATAAAAGTTTTAGAATTTAGAATCTGTTTTGCTGTTGCTTGGTAGTATTTATGATAATATCATCGTCATCAATCATCTTGAAAATACTTGAAAAGGTCTTTTAAATACTTTTTGGGACATGTACGTGTCTTGAAAAATTTATTGCAACTAATAAAATTTAAAAGCAAACAAGTATATCTGATTAGAGTCCTTGGAATATTTTACCGTTACTTAAGTGCATTTATTTTAACAACCCTGACTTAAAACGTGGCAATAACACTTAAAATATCTTTCAAGGACTTCATTGTAAGCCCTGCCACTATTTTCATTGACGAAGTTAAAGGTGACAGCAAATACGAATTGATGATAAATTGTAGGATTTCTTGTTTTCGTACATTTAGATATGTACTTTGAACCCGAGCCTTTGGATTCATGGGTGTCGGTTGACTATAAGCTAAAGTCTGTACTGCTCTGCATACAGTTTGAAAATAAAATACGTTTGAAGCATTGACCCCCTGTTTCATTTCAAGTCGTTATTGTATTTTTTATTACAATAAATGAACTTCTTATACAGAAAAGGTATACTAATTAATTTCTACCTGCAAATGTATGCCCTTTAATTCATTGATAGGGTTGTTAGTAAAAGATTCTTGAACCGTTCAACGTAAAATTATTTTGTATATTAGCAAAAGCCAAAGCGCTCTATTAACATATTACAAAGGAGGATCAAGTCAATATACAATTGCTTTGCAACCAGTTTTATCTGTGAAGGGACTTCATTGCTAGGATGAATACTTTGATACAGTTTTGTGCATTATGAATATTATTTGGGATAGATACAATCATGAATACTGTTTCAGTTTGCATTAGGCTCCAGAAATATGTTTTCAACTGCTAAACACGTAAAGATGTTTTATGCCAATACTCTGTCATAAACGTTATGTAAATGGCATAAGAGGATTTATCCAATCTTTGCCCTTTTCAAATTATACATAAAATACAGATTGGTCTGCGGTAAGTTTGCAAGTATTTAGTTTATTTCAAAAATTACAATCAATTCTGCCTTTCATAAATGGTCGGTCCCATGGACAATGTTCTCCGAAACATAGGTTTCTCTTTAAATACATGTTACTAAGCACATTGTTTATTTCAGGAATGTGCGCAGGAGTCATTAAATCCAAGAAATAGGCCCCTCATCTGCAATTCAAAGTCTTCGTTCCCTTAACAGGACTACGTCCTTCGTTAAGACAATTTCATATTTGTGGAGTGGATTATAATCCAGTCCTGCACCTTACGAAATTTGATGAATGAAAATGGAAGATGAAGTCTTGTACTTGTTCTAAATTAACTAATTGTTATCTAGAAACTGTCCAACCAGAACTTTCGAGTGTTCTTGTATATCTGTGTACTCTTGGGGAACGCGTGGCACCTAAAAGTTCAGTTCATCAGTCGTGTTGGGAAATTCGGTACTTCCGGTCGTGTCACAAGGTCAAGTGTACCATGACAACGGGCAACGTGTTTAGCTCTGCATACTCAGCATGCAACACCCGCCCTAGGACACTGTAAGCGTGGTACACATCACCTTTGACCCATTCCCGTAGTGCATTGCGTGGAAACATTTCTCAACTCGTCTATTCAGTTCAGTTTATTTTCCATGTATCCTCTATAAGACTATAAGAGTTGTGAAAGACAATACAACAGTAAACAAAAACTAAAAATAATACAGCAGATATACAGATGGCCGTTTATAACAGAAATGCATTCCTTACAGCTCCCTGATAAAAGGCTACCTAAAATAAGCTAAAAATAGGCCTTTGTCGGAAAAAGTTGTAATCAAAGAAAATTTGGTATCGTTGGAATCAAAATTTTCTGTACATTATCGTGATACAATGCCTCTAGGCACACGTGTTGGGGCTTTGAGTAATTTTCATAAATCCAAAACGGCGGCCATTAAAGGTTGTGTGACATGAAAATAACATAGTTGGATATTCAATGTAAAAAGCATTAAAAATCCAGAAAATAGCTGCAATTTCCATTAAAATCCATCAAATATTGACCATTTTACAGGGAAATTTCTATTTCACACTTGTATCATGAATAAACATGAGCTAAATATGCAAATATGTGACATCAAAAGAGGGACATACCATATATGGCACATGTTAGCCTTTGTTTTTTCAACCTTAATTTCAAGGACACTGGTAGCATTGTTATTCCCTGAAGGGGTTTATTAAAAAAGTTAAAATTTTTTCCTTGAAATATATTGATATCACTCACCAAACTGTAATCTATATGATCGGTAATTAAGAGGTAGTTTATATAGGGTTAACAAAAGAAATCATAACACTGTGCAACACTCTACATCATTATTTTTGAATAGGCAATTAGTTTCTTCAGAAACCATCAAACTTTGAAGACGTTTATTCTGAGAACGGTAAAAGTTATTGAAATAATTCCAACGGATCTTTGATTGGAGGACTTAATTCTTTAACTGACAAGTGGAACAGCTCTTTTGGTGTCATGTCACACGACCTTTAACAGCTGTTTGGGTGTATTTCTTCTAAACGGATGGTGTTATCCCCTGCAACTGTATTACAAATGTATAGAAACATGATGCCAAAGTTTAAAATTAATCAACTAAAAAGGCCCTGTGACGTAACTATGATGTCATGAGGCGTAAATGACATAAAATTACGTCATATGACTGTGAATCGTGATATATTATAAATTGGTTCAAGCGTTACAGCTGTAACATATATTGAACCTGCTGTCTAAAATACAGCTGATGAAAGAAACTCTGGTATTGCTGTGGCTGGAATTGCAAACTGTTGAACGTTATCGTGATATTATGCCTCTAGGCACAGATGTTGGAGTTTTTGAGTGATTAGCATAAATCCCAAATGACAACCATCGATAACTTTAAGGGTCTATTTCTATTAAACGATTTTTCTTTGCTCCAGGAAAATGTGCTACGAATATATGGAAACATGATACAAAAGATTAAAGTTAATCGACCTAAAAGCCCATATGACGTTATTATGACGTCATGTGATGTAAATGCCTACAACGTCATCGGGGTGGGAATTATGACATAATAAGGTTTGCTTTACGGGTTACAGCTATAACACACTGAAACTAATGTTTGAAATACAGCTGATCAAAGAAAATTTGATATCGTTGAAACTGAAATGTTATGTACATTATTGTGATATAATGCCCCTAGTTACACATGTTAGGGGATTTTGAGTAATTTGCATAGATACGAAATGGCCGTCATCAACAACTTTTAGGATCTATCTCATCTAACTGTTTGGTGTTATCCCCTGAATTAGATTACAAAGGTAGAGAAACATGATACCATATAGTACAATTAATTGGCTAAAAAGTAAGTATAATTTCACGTGGAATTAAAGACGGAAGCTTACATCGAGGGCAAGAATGGTGACATAATACGGATTGCTTCAAGGGTTACAGCTACAACACACTGAAACTAGTGTCCGAAAAACAGCTGATCAAAAAAAAAAAAACCTTGATATCCTTGGAATTGTCATCATTACTACTCTTCTGGTTTGAAATTTGTTACATGCGCCTACTTTGTGTTTTCTTATTAAGTTTTATCAATTTGCAGTTGTAGTTTGGCCCAAATTGTTGAAAAACAGAAAACAGCATGATTCTTTATGAAGATTTGCAAATGTTGCATACCATGCACTGATGTTTTATAGTGTGGAATAAATCTATGAACCTAGTAATTGCCAGAAGTATATGTGCTAGGCTAGACAAAATTTTACTCATTAAACAGTGTAGCCTAAGCATAGCCTAGCCTATCAATCAATGCAGTCACTTAATTGTATAAGCTCCATTCATAAAACTAGTGCAGATATACCCGAGCAACACAAGCTGAACACAAGCTGAACAGCACGACCATTGAGTTTCGGACCCGGGTCGTTTGTGCGTTACGTGTAAGGCTCATGCTAGCGTTAAGTTAGTTAGAAGGTTAAATAACGTTACGGTAGGCTAGGTTTGGTTCAGATGCTCCGTTGGACGTGTGTCAGGCAATCAGTAAGCGTTATTGTAGGTTTGTTGACCTTTAAAAGATGTAGGACTCCGAAATGCAACAATATACTTACTAAGTTTTCTTACTAAACTTTGAGGTAAGGCTATCATATCTTTATATCCTACGTATTATTTATACAGGTCTATGTATTTCTTCCATCAGGATCGTTTTCAGAAATGAATGATGAGTTTAGCAGAATATGTGCCCAATGCCTTTTACCAACAGGCGACAAAGAAGATAAACACTAAACTACAATACCATCAGCCAGAGCCAAAATATTAGATTATGCCGTTGAATTTGAGAAGACTGACCTACTGAATTACCTCAATGAGGACAGTTCACGACAAGTGAAAACACACAGATCATGTCAATGGCGTATAAGCAATGAATTAAGATCACGAAAACGGCAGTCATCATCACGGATCCCCATTCTTGTAAAGAGTCGCCGTGTTTCTACACTTGGGGACGGAGATTTTGCTAAATTCGACTTTAAAAAGGAGTGCATGTTTTTCTATAGAAAGGTACCGTATGTGGCAAAGATGGAAAACACACGAATCGTCATTTGAATGACTTCTCTTACGTCAAGACACTGGGGTTCAAGAAAACTTCCTATCTCTTTGTAACCGAAGAAATTACGAACTATCCTTGGAAATCAAAAACAACCTGTTGAGCTGTCATGACCTGGTTGCGGTGAAAGCAAGATACCACAGGAAAACGTTTAAATTTTCGTGCATAGAAATGTAATTGACTTAAAAGTCTACTCAGTTTTGGTCAGTGACATGTTTCACTAGAATCAATACCTGCTCTTAAAGAGTTCTCCGTGTGTCTAATCATTGACCGGTAGTAGGGAAATCCAGACCACTTTTGCCAAGACCGGACCGGAGGCCAAGACTACACTCTCTGGAACCTAGACAGACCCTGAGACGGCATTCCCGAGGCCAGGACCAGCAAACCATAAACCGATATGACTTACAATACAATACTCCACAGGCTAGACATGGGGTCACTGGAATATTGTAAAGTACCATGTAATAGCTGGGCTTGAATTGCTCTCTGATAAGTCATCCAATCTTTTTCACATTCACAAGAGAGTATAAAACGTTTGTCTACATATGTTAAAGAACAACGATCTTCACATAGCTCAAATGACGCTCTGGGACTGGGCTGTGATCTGAAAGAAAATATTTTTGTACACTTGTCAAAATGATGATTAAGTGGATCCTCAGACAAGCGAGGTTGAAACATCACCTTGCGAATTTGCCAAGGCTATAAAAGGCCTTGAGGATGACTTTGTATCACGGCTAACACACTCCTTTAGATTATCATGCCGCATTTCAATCGTATTTGATCCCTGCAATCCAATCCTTCTTCATTCAACATAAAAATAGTCTAACAGTCAAATGCTTCCCCAACACAGTTATTTCATCTTTACTTTTTTAATCATCTTTTAATTATATATTCAGGAAAAGCTACCAGGATTTCGTTCTAACATGCAAAAAGACAAGAGACAAAAGGAAGACCAGTTGATATAACAAAGGAGATGAGCTTCAATTGTCTTTGTGAATGGTTGGAATCAGAGTGTAAGCAGTACGCACAACCCGAATTACATGATATCTGGCAAGAACAATGTCCCAGTATTATTGTTTATTGTGCTAAAACGTTGAGAATCAGGTTGCTCCAACGGTAGGGCAATGAAATTGTAATATGTTATACAGCAGGGAATTACAATGTGGTAACACTGAAAGCAAATGCTGATGACATTCTCACTAACAATGGCAGCTAAGATAATTCAAAAGATGACACGATTCGTGTCATTACAGGAGCCGCTGAACTATTGAAACTGATTAATAATCATTTCCTGACAAGAGTAAGCATTGGCCACAGCATAATATATGCTACACGTTCTCGCTCAACTTTAGCACCAATTCAATTTGCTTTGGGAGTTAAAATTGACCATGTCTTTGGTTCAGAGTGGCTTTCAAATGAGCTCAGTAACCTCGAGTGCGCATTATTCTAAACTGAAACAACAAGGTTTAAGCAGGGAGTTACCGAAAATGAGAATACACTGTCACTTTTGAGCACTTTAATTGAAGGTGGAATCTCTGGATCACTCGCTCATTTTATTGCTGATAATGTTCACCATAACATGAGCAAAATCGATGAAAGCAATAACGCATTCCATTCAATAGGAATCATTGCAGCTACAACAACAGAGGCCCCAGAGGTTATAGCCAATGGTTACAAATTACCACCAGGTAAAAGATATAAACTAAAGAAAGCAACAAAGAAGCAGATAATTCCAATACACTACTGTCATCCACCCACTGAAGTAGGCTTATCAAAGATATTCTTTAAGAACATGTTGGAGTTAAAACGTCCTCTAACGTATCCTGCCGAGGTTGGATATAACACATTTTGGCAAATAACGAAAAAGGTTTCATTTCAAAAGTTACAGAGTGTCGGCACATTTCAAAAGCAAATATTACATTTCTGTCACTAATAGAATTAAAGCCATCCAATCCTACATTCATTTTATTCAACCATGCTGTTTGTCATAAATCAGGCACGTACACTGAACAAACCTACCCCAGTGCTAACTTTTGACCAGCCATTGTGGCTGAAAACATATGAGATTGCAACCAGCAAAGCCTTGAAGGTTGTGCTAATACCTGAAGGGTTTCGTAAGCTGATGAACTTCCTGGGCAATATTACCTTCATGATGAAGGACTCAGGTCTTAAGGAAGCAATTGGCAGATTATATGGCGAAAACACAGTCGATCATATCATGACTGGTAAAACTGTTACCAAGGCCCCAAGAGCCCACTACCTTACCGATGCAACCCTGTCACTGAAGCTAGTGTAGAAGCTGACGTAAATACGACTGGAGAACAAACAAAATCACAAGATTATGCGACGTCAGCAGATTTAAAAATTGGTGTCAACGTTAAAAATGCTCATAATCAAATAAAAGACGAGAAACCACTTGTTATGCACATAGACGGTGGAGTGAATGAGCCTGAGGAGAGTTATTTAGATTGTACTTTGCTTAATGAAATAGCTAATTCATTCATCAATGGAAGTACCAGCCTAGAAGAGGCTTTGGCATCTGAAGAATTTATTTACACTTCCCAGCAATTACAAAGCATGAGATATCGCTTTTCTACTCCTTCAAGGACCGGGAAGCTTTAGATTCAACATATCGGTTATATGGATATAATCAAGACATTCAAAATTGCAGAAAAGATTGGCAACTGGTAGCTACATCCACTTGCTCTCTGTGTCATGATCAATCTCTTTGCCACATCGGATCATTATCATTATACCAAATCGGCCAAGCTGCACTTCCAGGATATGTGTAACCTCAATCAAAATTTTCCATGGGTCTATCAATACTTTTCATCTAAAGGCTGCAACAGCATACGCAGAAGCAACAAGTATGGTCAGGGTTTTGTGATCTTGTGATTGAACAAACTCTTATGAGGTCTACAAAAAGCAGAGGTGGCTTAAAACACCGAAGAGACTTCACAAAAGCCGTCAGGAATTGTTAATTGGCAGTATGCACCGTTGTGCTAGTGTGCATGAAGCAATGGGATCGCTCAATGGAAACCTCACAAAAGCAAGTGAACAGCATCGGGATTTGGATGCACGCCGAATCACAAAGGATGAATCTGACCTGAAAAGGCTGGTCTGATGTACATGCCCTTTCCCGTCGTTACCAGTGCTGTATAACATTCCGTCTAGGGTAAAAGTGCAATAGATTGTGACAGGGCAGAGTTTGTGGAGGACATAATTTGTAGTAAGCTGGATGGCACATCGCTAGACGATTCAAGTATAAAAAGAAACGATACAGTAAAAAATCTTGCATCTGTTTGCTAGTCTCTGAAAATTAATAAACCTGATATGTAGGTCAAGTCGGGTGTTCTGTTTACCAGGCTTATTGCTTTGATTCAAAGAGAAGAAAACATACTGGAACATTTTAAGTACGAGCTGATACCAGAACCGTCCTTAATTTTTCTATAATGGTTTAATTCAAAAGGCTAAAAAATCCCACATCAGAAACAATCCTTTTAAGAACATCAAGAATAAAGCTGAAGACATCGATGTGGACATTGTTGTTTTAGATGGAGGAGCACTACTTTACAAGGTGTCTTGGGAAAACTGTTTAACGTACACCGATGTCGTACAGCGTTATGTGTCCTTTGCATAAAGATACAAGGCAGCCAAAGCGGTTAAATTAATTTTTCGATGGTTACATTGATGAGTTGTCAATCAAGTCACAAGAGCATATGCTTAGAAAAACAAACAAACCTGCGGACATTAATGTGTCAGAAGATTCAAATATGACTTGTAAGAAAGAATCTCTCCTGAAAAACAACTATAACAAGCTGATGTTTATTAACCTTATTAGCGATAGTCTGCGTTTCTGGGTTCAATACAACAATTTGCGATGGAGATGCGGTCCCTGAGATTTTTAAAGAGGTTTTTACGTTGTGCTGGAGATGGAAAAAGGTGGCTGTCTATGCAGATGGCACAGGTGCTGTAGGAATGCTAATTTATTACTGGAGGTCCAACCTGGGTACCATCTATTTTTGTTCAAAAGTAGCCCAGACGAAGAAAGCCAGAGGTCTTGTGAAAACAGAACCTGGGGAGCGTTACAGAATAGAGGAATTGACACATGAAGTTGGAGATGACAGAAAACTGATCCTATTCGTTCATGCCTGGGGTGGATGGGATACTGTGTCCTGGATACAATCAATATGCATATATCAAAAAGCTAGTGTACGTACCCATTATAGACTTAAACGGATTAACCTCTCTCTGACTGACACTGCTACTGAATGCACTTCATTTCTTTACAGGGAAAACCGTAACATTCCAATTAATCAGGGACAAAGATGCCCGAGAGACAACAAAATTGTTTGGCTCATCAACTGATTCATAAGAAGACATTGGCAAGACAAATTATGACCTTACAATCAAAAGGTTAGTCAATGATTTCATTGGTACGGGAAACACTCAAAGCTGACAGAAGATCATTAAATGGTAATCCTTGAAAGATTGGTGAATTACCTTTTTTTGTTTTTATGTTCCTTAACAGCTACCCAGGGAGGCCAGATGATTCTCTTCAGACACTGAAGTATGCCAGATATATGGGAAGCTGTTAGCAAAGGACATGTAGTGAAACATGAGAATTTTCCCTCTCAACCCACTAGAATGGGTATGGTACAAAGAAAGAGGGGTTCTTAGCCCAGTCAAAACAGACATTGACGCTGCTGCTCCATCAGTTTTAAAGTACATCAGGTGCAACTGCAAAAACCAAAAGAAGTACTCCAAGTAGCTCTAAAGACGACATTGCTGAAGATACTTTTTGGAAAGTACTTTGCCATTTTGAGACCTGGTGAAAATGTGTCAAAGTATTTGAAACTTCATTTCGAGAGATACTAAGCAAAAGATCATACAGTAAAATTAATACAGATTTAATGAAAATTCAGACGATTACAATCATTGCCTTATCTCTTTTCCCACATTGTTTTTCGGAGTGAGCCATGATAATGTAATTCCATGGCATTTATACGTTCTAGTCATGTCATAGGACATTTTTACTTAATAAATCTGATTCTCTTGTATTACGTTTCTACTCATCGTTATGCATTTGTAGGGAACAAAACCAACCATCCAGAAGAAGTTAACCCTAAAATTTATTGATCACATCAATTTGTTTCAAAACATTTTCCTGTCTAAACTGAGATTTGACGTCTGTGTATAATTCATGTACACGCTCATCCCGTACACTTGACTGGTCGTGTGTGAGTGACGAAATGTTAACCACTGCAGACTCGTTCGATGTACATACACTCGCCCTCGGTGTAGAAGTCTGTGGCGCGCAAAGGTCGCACTGTTCACGGCGTGTTTTTATTGGAGCAAGACTTATGAATATTCATATTTGTGGCTGTTTATATGTAATTTGGCCTAGGTCCTATGGGGAATTGTTGAAAATTTGACAAAAATGTTACCATTGGAAAGTGTACTTTATAAGCAATCCAGGAATGCATGAACATCGACGATCTGAGCTTGTGTATACAAACAATAGTAGGTCAAAAGTTTAAAGCTATTGCTTGCAAAAAGATCCCTTCGAAATCTGTCCAGAAATCTGTCTATGTACAAGTGTTATATTAACAATACATTTTTATGTTATTCATAAGCTGTGATATAGTAGAACATAAAACTGAATGAAAACCACAGTAATTTTGCTATGCAACAGAGCACGAGCGATCGAAACTTCGTAACCAAACTGTTTTCCACAGAGCGCGTTTTCTTTGTAAGATGCTAAAATTACTGCACTATGGTGAGCCAATACAAGTAAATTGCGCACTTCTGGCGAAAAAGCATGAAAATTTACACAGAGGTAGCTTTTAACATACTTATTAACTTGTGGGTAAGGGCCTTTCGATTTTTGACCGTAAAACAAAAATGGCCGCCAAATTCAAAATGGCCACCATTATTACAGTAAATTGGTTTATTGTAGGAGCATATAACCCACAATGTGCTTGAAATTGACTGAATGTAATTTCTAATACAGTAATTGACATATCTGATCAAATTCAAGTAGACAGGATATTCTAAAATCCAAGATGGCCGCCAAATTCAAAATGGCTGCAATAAATACAATTATCACCGTAATTTGTTAATTGTAAGAGTATATTAGCTATGAAGTTGTTAAAAGTGTCAAAATATATGCCTGAATGCGTGATCCGTCATATGTGATCGAATTAAGTGAATAGGGGATTCAAAAATTCAACATGGCCTACAAATTCAAAATGACTACCTGGTGCCAACAGCAGATCTCTTTAATGTCAAAGGAATTTACAGGGCATAAACTTCCTCTTCAGATTCTCATTTTGTGATTATTTCTATTGCTTCACTGAACTAGATTACTCAGGAAATTAATTAGAATCCAATTTGGCGGATTAATTCAAAATGGCAGACTGCAATTGAATACCTTTTTAGAAGGTTAGTAACATATATAATGCCTTCCATGAGAAAACAAGCCAACTAAAACTACTTGCACTTTGATTATTTGGAAACACTTGTAACTGACAATCTATGTTATTTGCTCTCACTGTCTTGAAATTTTTTTAGAAGTCTAAACTCTTTTATTCGTTCAGCTAAATGTTTAAAATAGGTGTCTTGATATGTAAAACTCGTCTATGCCAATATTTAGCCAGTGACATACACAACTCCGTTTTGACGAAAATGTCAGTCAGTCTGTGTTGTCATTTAAGGGGACCAGTTTGAAGTAACTGATGTTTCCTATCATGTTTGATTTGTGCCATGCAAAATCCAATACAGAACAAACAATCGAGCCCTACCTCCTAAACTTTTAGCAGTAACAGGAGTTTTCACAGTCCCCATGGCATTTACAATATGCATACAACCCCTACCTTGACACATTTGCATCGACCATGGCATCCTTTATCTATATTGCAGCCGCATTTGATTATTTCCTGGCAAAATTTACAAGCCTCAGGTAGAGTTGTCCAGAGAGGTTCCCATAGGCCTGAAGTTCATTTTGTCCATCCCCAGTCTGATGGGTCTGGCAACTCTGGGTCCCGTAAAAAGACTTGGCCCCATATATATGCGGTCCGATATACAACTCTTTCGCATGCTGAAAAAGTGCTGCTGATGTTGGTGGGATTAGCTCAATTGCTCTTCCTTTATGAGTAAAAAGTTTTTGGCGGGCATCATCCACACGATCACATGAACTTGTCTTGTCATACATGATGACACCAAACCTCTCAATTGTTGGCATGTGCTGATGCATCTCTTCTACTGATGGTGGGGTTCTTTTAAGAACTGCAAAGGATTCTTCAACCTCCTTGAATGCCATATTTGTATCCCAGGCACAGTACTTTCCTCGATTAAGAAAGAAAGACGTTTGATCACAACCTGTGAAGCAGCGGAACATTCAAAACGATATTGCCTTCTGTGGGCCGAATGCCTTAGAAATATTGTGAACTGGAATAACTCTCCAATTCTTACCAGTACCAAACTAGAAATTTGAATTTGCATGGCAAATCCGACGTAGTCTCTTCGAGAAAGAGGTGTGGGAGTTGTTTTTCAATCGGGAGAAAGGAGATGGAACATAAGGCATATTAATTAACCGCGCGTCAGAGCCATTTTAATTTTTATAAGCAAGCTCATGACAGTAGAGTTCATGAACTTGTGGAGTTATTTTACGTAAAATGTCCTGAAAGTGCACGTAGCTAAGCATGATAAAACAGTGGGTACCGAGGACTTAAAGATTATTATTAAAGATATTATTATTCAAGTGAATTGAATTTACTTTTATCACTAGCTTCGCGGGCTAGATGAATTAGTGGTCTCGCGGGCCGGAGGCTAAACGAACCAACATGCCTGAGGTTCCTCACCCTTGCTGTATTGATCCACCGTACATACCCTAATGATCTAAGTGCTAGTGCCTAAGTAGGCTACTTACACATACCGCTGTGTTGTTTTAACGATGGACGTGAATTCATTCATTTTACTTTGACGGCGGCAGGAAGGTCCCCATTTTTTCCTACAAATCTCAAAGTCGTAACTTCTGGCAATTTAATAAACTAGAACGTCGGCATGCCGATTTATTATCTCAAAATTAAGCATATAGCCTAGTAAGTTTCAAGTTTCCCGACGAAAATCGCCCGCGTCTAAATACCTCGTTGCTAAATCAAACAGGCTTTCCTCTGCCAACTTGCCGGCCGGATCCCCGGTCTGCTCCTGCTAGAATTAGCGCTACTCGACTCGCCTTCCGCAACTCCAGCTGTCCAGCGACACTATTAGCTGGTAATAACTTTCTCAAAGTGCTGAAAAAAAATTTTCGTTTATATTCGGACGTGACAGAGAATCACTTCTTAACGATTGGTCATCATTTAAAATTCCCACTTGAGACTGGGTCAATTTAAAAATATTCAGACTATCCCGCATGCGCGGAGCTGCAAATCTAATATTTTTTTTCAATATATCAGACAGTCTCTTCGATGCATTATTTTGGTATCGTAATTTGTTTTTATAGATGCCCACCGTTCGTACGTTTCAAGAAGTTATTTGAGCATTTAAAATCCTTCAGTTTAAGTCGAGGGGCGACAATGAGAATACGAAGAACTTTGAGATTTGAAAATGAAGGATTATGGTCAACCAAAATTCAAAACGAACAACTCGTCTCGAAAGTAGATCCGTACACACTTTGGTCTATGCAGGTCATGAACAAGCGTGCGTTTGTCTGATGTGTCTAGTTAATTATATATGTCAATGGTGCGTTACACAGTACGTGCTATAAAGGTAGACCTATAAAAATACAAGTAAGCCACTACATCATAGGAAGCCATTTTCTAAGTCTCGTTGTCCGGCTCATGAGGGAGCCCAATCATGAATCTTTCGTCCAAACCATGGGCGTAAATCCCGGGGGGATGGGGGATATATCCCCCAACATTTGACTAGGGGGGATGGCCCATTTAAACCCCCCCCCCCCCCCCCCCCCCAATGTTCAGTCCACAGATACGTGTATGATGGAAAGTATGTTTAGTCTTCATTTTCGTAAGAAACTTTTTCAATCTCGCTTCACTTTCTATCACAGATGTTTCTCAAACTATCAGAATTCTAGCAAATCGTTGGCAATCTATCAAAATTTTCGCGCGCTCCGCGCGCTTCCAACCTTACGTCAGTGTCACTCATATTATCAATATCTTCCGATAGCAACTTTCGGAGAAGCACATCAGCTAAAAGTTGAAAGTTTTCGAATTAATAGGTAAAAGACTGGCTTATGGCAGTGGCATGTAGGTTTGTTGGGCAATTGAAAGTGTCTCGATGTAGAGTCTGAATGCAGGTTTTGTTATCAGGTAATGGTAATATTCGTCACTGTTTGCCACTCCATGTCATGACCATTATTAAGGTAATAATACACGAAACTGTTCTGATCACGACACTTTACTTTCCGAAGAAAAGAGATACATTTCCAAACATCTGTGGGGACCTCGCATCAATATGGAACCTTTCAATCTAATAAGCATGATGTAGAAGGTTGAAAGTACGTATCTGCCGTTAGGCCCTGTACATTTTTCAAATTTTTTTACCAGAGCTTCGCCAGTTCGCGCTGAGCCATATTCGGTATAAAGTAGTTGGTGATTGTTAATACACTTATGACGAAAACAGCACTCTGCAACGCTCTTAGTAGTCCTTCACCCCTTTGCTACATCTATCAGGAAGGTCTAATGTCACCTTCCTGCACCTATGCTCTCCGTCCCTCTCATTTTCATTGCTGGCAGCTGTTCGTCCGGATTTTAGTTCAAAAGTAGTAAAAATATGATAGTTGTAAAGTGCTCGGCGTCGTACCCTATATTATCATTTGGATGTCAGGTAGTATACGCACTGTCATTGCCCCCCCCCCCACTCCAAGCCCCCCCCCCCCCCACCCCAATTAATATGATTAGTGCAGAGCTTCCAGGAGGCCCTATTCAGGTATCTGCTCGCCTTAGATGCCCTTTCATAATACACAATGGAGGAAAGGACATATTTCGTAGTAACTCAAGAATGTTTCTGTGGACTCCACGCACATATTTTTGTGTAAAAACTTTCCTGAAATAGAGGCAGTAAAATAGACAGAAGGGAGGGGGCTTCAGGAGATTTGTTGACAAGACAACGTATTCTTCTCTTTTACATTACCAAAAATGAGCATTCACTAAATTATGGACATTTTCAGGCCATATATGATCAGTTCCAAAAACAGCTCAAAGATAGCACCGTTTTGCATCCGAAAGACCTTACATTAATAAAAAAAAAATCTTGAAGGGGAGGGGGAACCCTTCCCTAGGCCGCTTTATGTAGTGACAAACGAAAGATCAAAACTGCTGCATGCAAATGCAGGAACGCATGAAAAATAAAGGTGTAATTTACGCAGACTTGGGGGAACTGAGGTATTATTACGACATCATCTATGGTGCCCCCAATCACAAAAACCTGGCGATGCCACTGATCTCTAGCCAACTTGCAGGTCTTGTAATGATCTCCGAATTCAAAATCCAGTTGTCTGAGATGACCCTATATGTTGATCCCTGCCTTTTTAAGGATAGCAGGCCATTGTTGCTCTTGTACAATTTCAATCCAGTGCAGCTTATCAACGAGGTTTGTGCTCAAAATAGCATTTCTTTAATGTGTAAATACACCAATAGCCTACCAAAGAACATTACCACTAAAATTAATTAACCCCTTAAAACAGTCTTCCTGGCACTTCTGAGACATTAAAACCCAGGAGTTTCCGGGGGCTTCGCCCCCCTGGACCCCCACCGGGGCTTCGCCCCTGGACCCCACCAGGGACCCTAAGGCGGGCCCCTGGACCCCACCCGTCATGGGCTCGCACTTCGCGCTCGCCGTGCATGCTTCGCGTGCACATTTTTCACATTTGCGATAGTTCACCCCATCCCCCCAAAGTTGAAAAGAAATATACGCCCCTGGTCCAAACGAGCCACGTTCGACGTCTAATTGTGATTACTTTTGTAAAATATATGAGCAGTGAGAAAGTTTGCAAAGATTCTCATATTTCTTTGTTCTATTGCTGTAAATTCCTTAAATTTCTTCGAGTTATATTCTGTTCGCACCTGAACATTTGGAAGCTGAGTGATCCTGGTAAAACATCGTCAATGGCGACTTAAAGGAATACAGGATTCTTCCGCCTTTAATTCATACGCTCAATGGAGTTCGCGTAGTGAAATGGATTACTTTCTTTTGCGCAATGTAAAAAAAAAATGGTCTATTTGGGAGTAGTTTGCCTTCCTAAATGATTAAGATATAGGGATCTGAAATACGATTCCGTACACGTAGCCTTAGAGGCTACGTAATAACACCCAAAGTTCAGTCACATTGATCGGGGTGAATAATGCTGTATAGATAGCACAACTACGTCTGTGTCAACAGTTCGCAGCATGATTTGTTTACATCCAGAGCAGGAGGCATCAGCTGCATGTAGCAGAAGCCTAGTGTCAGCTTCTTCGTGTGTACAAGGAGAGAGGCAACTTGTGTCTTCCGTCTCAGAATTTAATATTGTCAGTTTTCCCACGGTGGAGACAACTGTGGATGTGTCTGCACTCTTGAGCCAGAAAAACAAAAAGCTCCATCTTGTTCTCATCGATACGTAAAAATGCTTTCCCCTTTCCTGGTATCTTAGCTTCTGGCTGTACTCGCCCTTTCTGTCTTGTCATTGACTTGAGACTATTCAGGATGTATTCATCCCATACTATGTCAACTCGGTTAGCTTTTCAAGCTGTGACAGTACAATAAGGCAAGAAAACAGTTTCAGAGTATCCTATAAATGTTGTTGCTGCACCAGGAGGCAACATATTGATGATAGCCGCACCGTCAAGAAGAATGGCATCTACAGTAGGGACATCATCAGCTGGAACTGGATATGTCTTTTGGAAACAATTGAGAAGGTCCGCTTTTGTTCCAGAACGTAGATTTCCAAATTTGGATAAAGAGGGGGGTGGGGATAACATTTTATATCTCATCAATTAAACCAGCTATGATAATGGAATTCCGATGAATAAGAATCATTTTTCAGTATGCTTGTGTTTTAAACTTTGTAACCTGAATGTTTACTTGATCTTATTTACTATATGCCTCATTTCCATGCTTTTGTTTCCTGATTGTTCAGCCCAGACTTTTTATGTTATCTTTCTTCTTCTTAGCTCTTATCCTCTTACAAAAGGTGTGTAGCCTGACAATTCAGGTATCTAGACAGCAGCCTCCCCTTGATGTTGTGACGCTCTGGGAAAACGTAGGTTGATGTGGAATTGACAGTTGCAGTCAGATATTCCTTGATATGTTTTATGTTGATTATGTCATCAGAGCTGTACTGTCCGAAGGTCATTTCAGTTGTTTTAAGTCCTTACCTGGCATGATCAAGACTTTCAAGACGATCAAAACTAACTGGCTACTGGAAACCAGTCCAAACAGGAGTGGTTCTCTCCACACAGTCTGAACCTCCAACAGTCCGGTAGATTCTCCCGTTTGGGAGAAAACCAAAATTCTCCAGAACGGGGGAAAACTTATTTAAGAAATTGTATAGGCTTGCCAGCCTAACAAAAACAAGGTTAAGCAAGAATGAAAACCACTCAAAAACGGCTTGGCGAACCACCGGGTGGGACGTGGCGTTTCTGTAGCTATGACAATAAACCTTGCGAATATACATTTAATTCCATTACATAAGACCGACAATTTTTGCAAGGGGGTTCCAAAACCCATTCGCCATTGGCAATGTACGCAAAAAAGCATGAGATTGTGGGTAAAATAGACAAAATGGCTGCTCCCATGACCAATTTTTCTCCCGGTTGGGAGAAAAGTAGATTCTCCCGAATGGAGGAATCTCCCGAACTGTCCAAGAAGGGCTGTTTGCAAGGGAAAATAAATTTTTTTCTGACCTCCTGATTTACACAAGATTGCTTGGAACCTCCTTAGCAGTATCTGTTTTAAGAAACCAGTCCGCTCCCTGTGGACTTCAAGTATGGTCTTTGCATCATTATTGTCTCCCAACTCTTGAAGACACCAAATGCTGGAAACTACCAAGATGATGATAATGACTTTCTTGCAGACTTCAGTTCTGACACACACCTGTAGTTGCTAAAGGTTATATCTCCATGTTGCACAAACAGCGGCCCCAATGGCAAAAGATGAAGATAACAGCCTGTACTATCGTTGTCGGTATTGCATCTCCAGACTTAAGCTTAACGATGAGTGCTGCTCCAGCTGTTTGGAAAGCATACAATCCTCAACCTCATCTGATTTTTTTGGCCAAAGTGCCTAATTATAAGGAGTACACCGACAGCAGCCTTGTTTACCCAACTGCAAAGGCTTGTCAGTACATTAACCTATTTCTGTCTCTGCCCTTTTTCCCTCTGACGAAAATTGAAACGTTCGGTTACTAGTTCATCATGATTTGTGACCACATTTATACTAACTATTTGCTTCAACAATTTACAGTTGTTGGGTACACTTTGTGCCCCTGGCTGATAGGGGTTTTTGCTTTTCTGCAAATTTGCAGCTTTTATATTTAACAGTTACAAATTTACAGAAGGCCCCGGGCACAAAATGAGTCTTATTGATATCTAAGAGAGGGACCGAAACTGAAAGGATGATTAGAATATTTAGAATATTTAACCGTAACCTTGTACTTTAACTTGCATTTTTAGCATTCTGTACTAGAATGTTTGCAAGTTTGGCAGTCAATGTGTGTCAACCAGTATAAAAAGGGTGTCTTACAGACTTACCTTAGCTACATCCACTTTTCTAGAAATATTATATGGATAATGCTAGCTTGTGAGATGATTAACTATGTTTTCATTCATACCTAGTAAAAATCCTCAAATCTTATTGGTTTATTACGGTCAGATGACCGTGCATGGTCCTAGGATAACCCACGGTAAATTAAGAATAAAATTTCCGGCGGATGAATACAATACCTTGCTGTATACACTCAGTGTACTAAGATCACCTAGCTTCAGATATGGCTGGCTTGACACATAGGCCTAGCTGAGCGTTATGTATCTAACGTCAGACCTGTGGTGTGGCACTACTCACATCAAGGCCTACGAAGACCCTTCCATTTCTAAGAAACACTTTTCTTCCCAAATCGTACTTGAAACCCTTAGAGGCAAAGGATCCATACACAGTTATAATTCAAAGTAAAATAACCCAGGCCCAAGCCTCCGTAACATTAAAACTTACATAAAGGTTCATTGTCGACCACCAAATCCTGGAACGAAATCAACGTTACTACTGCTGTTAGGGCTGAGATCTCTAATATCTCCAAACTTTTTCTCCAAATGTACGTTGCAAATGCTGTAACTGTTTATCTCCCAAAATCAGTAGATATCCTAGGCAAAATCAATCATTTGAAGAAACTTAAAAGCTGAAGAATACCTGAACAGGTCCGTTAGGGTTTGAACAAATGACGAACAATTTTAAAAAGACCGCGCTACTTAAGCATACTGGTGGATATGTCACTGCAGTATATACGTCGTATAACGCGTACGTGCATGTGTTTATGTACACAGCATGTGCGCCCACAACGTAAACAACGTACCATGCTTTAGTCCTTGTGAATATGAACGTTGCATACCAGCTCTGTGTGCAGTGCAATTGTACACGATAGAAGTGCGAGATTCCTGGCTAAGGGGTTGCCATGGAGTCATAATAGGCTACCTCTAGTTACGTGACCAACTGTTAATTTTTTCGTCCCTTTCGGCTGTTAAAGTCTTTAAAGAAGAACACCATTTCCCAAATTTAGTCACGTCGTTGTTATATTTCATGATATATGAATATTTCATTGAATTCATTTTATTTATAGTAGATTATTAATTGCGCACGAATATTGTTTTGAAAGGTTGTGAATACGTCCCAACTTTCCTCGGGGTTTTGATTTCAATAAAAAAGTGGTTATCTGCAAACACAAATTTTCTTTCTTTTAGTCTTTCTTGATCATATTCTTGCTGTGTATGAATGAACAGGGTTAATCAACGCTGGATCGTGCATTAAACAGAGAATAATGCACTCCGTGCTATCGATAGATGCACTCGGGTTGCTCCCTCGTGCCATCGCTTGCATTAACCCCCGATCGTGCATTATCCTCTACTTAATGCACGGTACAGCCTTGACTAACCCTTTAATATATGCCTTTAGTAACCACCAACCTAAAAGAAATCAGTGAGCTGACCTGCTAATTTAGAAAAAGTACAGTAAGTACAAATAAAGCTGTGAAAGTGGCAAGAAATAAAATACTCAATTGTTTTTGTTAGTTATAGGATGTACTTTATTTCAAGTATTACTTTTAACTTGTTACAAAGTGCATAAGTCCAAAGTAAAAATAAAGGCAGTTTCTTGTATAAAAATATGAGAGAAAGGGATAAGATACACTTTTGTAAGGGAAACACCCAAAATGGTACTCCTAGTTCACCATTCAACCTGCCTATCACAAAATTTTCCAGTTGAGACCAAACATTGAAAAGGTATCATAACAAAAAGTTTGGTGATAGCTATTCATAAACATTGCATGAATGCTCCTACAATAATTTCATCAAGAACTATTATCACTTAATGTGACTTGATGGGCTAATATTTGGAAAGCTGTGGGTGGTTTGTCTGTTCTAAATGTAAAAGTAAAGGAAAAGAGAAAGGAAATTTTGCAAGACAGGAAAAGGTTACGGGCGGGCTTAACAAACCCAGTGTTTTTAATTGGCCTACACTTATATACTACAGTACAATTAATAAATACCACAAGCCGACATAGTTTTCATTAATCACATTACAAGAATTTATATCTGTTGATTTTATTTCTCATTCTATTCTTGAGCTTACTCAAAGTGCTTTCATGTACACGTTGGCGTTATTCAACTCATTTATTATATTGTGAGAATACGCTCATTATGATTAAAGGTATTCATTTCTATTGTATATGTGATTTGATTCACAAACACCGTAACAATATTTTACCTGATACTATTATTATTATTTGACACTACAGCGATTTTCAATCCGCAATCCGATCCGATTTTTTCTAAATCGGACCATAGTTTTTTCTTCTTTTTTTTCTATTCAGGCTTTGTTCTAAGGATGGTCATACTATATCGATAACTGATCCCAGTGTGTCACACAGTAAACTGTTATGCTACCATTACATAACTTTTACTCCTCAACAGAGAGGTATTTATTCGAAAATCAATCCGATTTATGCACGCGTGTCCAATAAACGCTGTCTGCCGATGTGACGTCACGAAATAATAAGTTTATATTTCATTTTCGTATTCCTCTGATGCAAATCACATATTTACACAGGTTGACAAATTTTTGGCTCTTTCCGACCAGGGATAGAGAAAATTTTAACTAGAACTCAGATAAATCTGACAGTAATCCTGTCCGAAATCGTTCTATTGTGACCTGCGCTTAAGGCAGTGGTTCCCAACCTTTTTCAGCTCATCTCCCCCTTTTACCTAATTGAGTTGGGCAAATGCCCCCCCCCCCCCATACCAGAGCATTGCTATTGCATAACAAAACATGTTGAAAGAAAGAGAAGGCCTACGCATACATCATTTGTACGTGTTGGTCCTACCCAGGGTAGCAAAACAGTGTTGTGGGATTCAAAAGGCTGGGGCTTTTTTGTGATGGCGAATACGTATCTCGTAAATAACGAAAACGTCAACGGTTGGTCATGGTCATGGTCGGAGAAAAGTTTTTGGAATTGGACGTCAGAGCCTCACAGAAATGTGGAGCTCTTCCCTCCCTGGATGCTTTAATGGGGTCCACCGGTTACACCTTTATGTGCCAACGTCTCTTTCTTCCGACGTTTCTATATTCTGACAGTCTGCATAAAGGTCAATGCAAGGATAAGCGTTAACCTAACCCTTAACCAAACACTGACCTCAGTGTGGACTTGTCAGAATACAAAGAGCAGAACAAAGACACCTTGGAACAGAGAGCAGTCCCCAAGAATAAGGCACTGTTACTCAAATTTTGACTATCTTCCGATTACCTAATAACCCTAAATACGCACTATAGAGCTTACCAAAATCCAAATTAGACATATTTCAATATGTACAAAGGGACGTTCTCTTTGATGCTCTGAGGGAACTTTATTGTTGGTGGGAAGAAGAAGAATAGTATTTGCTCGCATGGTGCAGTCAGAGACTCCTGCCACTCAAGTTGTCCTACTGGTATAATAACGAGAAAGACGAAATAAGATGGCCTAAAAAATGCAGTTTTGAAAACATTTTAAAGTTTCCTTCCGTAGCACATTGCAAAGGTTATCTATAATTATGTAACAGTTATTTAAAATTGTCTCTTCTGTCAGTAGGCTACGTCGTGTGTATGGACAACAAAGAAGAAACTGCATTAGCGGAAAAAGTGACGGGATAATTTTTAGTAATGGCCCCTTTCCTCACAGTTTTCGTTACCACTGATAGGAACATCAGGGTCATGTTTTTAAAATTAAACACTGTTAGATGCAATTTCCTTGTAGCTGGCATTGAAACAATTCACAAACTCTGTAACCCACCCGAGGAGGGAATGTTAGACCTACGTGACTAGTTGACTTCATTTTATCTCCTTTTTAGGCGAACTAAGCTTGGAGCTCAGCTAAAAGAAACCTTTAGAATCTTGTAAAGACCCAATTTAAATTTAATCTCATTTTTCAATACTCCCCTGCCGCCTCCTTGGGGCTCATTGCCCCTGAGTTGCTCAAACGCCCCCAGCGGACGATAACGCCCCGTTGGGAACCACTGACCTAAGGAAACTACTGAACGAGACCGTATTATCCGCTCCTTTTAAGTTCTAATAGTTAGCCACTTCTTTCTACTAGAAGGAGAAAATATGTTGCTTCCTCTGACGTTTTACATTCAAAGTCTAGAATATGGTACGCAGTTGGTTACTATGCCTACAGCATTTGACAAATCGAGAATTAATATCCTGAAAACATCATTGCATGGCTGATACAGCATACTTTGCACAGTGTGCTGTCTTTATGTTCTGAGTTTAATGCTGGTCTATTTTTGTCATAAACTTCAACTTGTGGCATTTTTGTTTATATTTTGAGCGTTATCATGGGGTCGACAGGTATAAGACACACTGTTACAAAAATTGTAAAATTACAGTACCTTTATGTCTCTTCAAAATGAAATTGTTGTACTTCTACAAAAACTGTATGTTTCATGTAATGATTGGCAACTTCAGTTTACAAACAGATATTTTCTGTTAAAAAAACAAACTGCAAAGGACTGCATATTATTTCCGAAAAATTGTACATTTACAACAACTTTATGTCTCATTATAAATCAATTTTTGTACATTTACAATTCACGTATGTTTATTTAATTGTCATTGAACGTCCGTTCAAAAACATTTGCTTTCTGTAGAGAAACAAACTTAAATATGCAGCACTATAATTCTGTCTCGAAACAGGTGAATTCTACCTGGGAACAAAATTACGATCAAACCATAGGTTGGAGAATTTTTGTGAGATTATAATAAATTTATGTCCTCCGAGAAACGGTTGGTTTTTAAGCATACATCAGATTAATTGTGGACCTTACAAAAATTCAAAGTGTAGGCGTTTGCGAGGCCATTAATTATATGTACCATAGCGTACATCATTTGAGAAATATTTATTGTGGGTTTCGGTTACATAATTATATAAGGCTGCAGCTAGTAAAGAATCGTTCGTGCTGGTAAATACGACGATATAAACTACTCAATGTCTGTTGAGTGCATTGTGAATCAATTGTTTGAGCACTTTGTTAGGATTAAGTTAAGCACATACATATGAGGCACCGTTGGGTAAGTGTCATTGTTTTCCCTCATGAAACTCAGTTCTTATTTGCCACAACGAAAGGAACTTTTTTCGACGCAGCTTAGTGGCATACTACAGCCTACGATATATACGATGATGAGGGTAGTACATAGTGTATAGGGCTATTAACTTGGGTAGAAATGAAAGGTGCCAAAGAATGAAGCGATCCCCTCTCGCGGCGAATGGTCGATGTGGGGCTTAGTGGGGGCTGGGTGGGTACATTTTGTCTCAAAACCCACTCAACTATAGCTCGAGGCTACCTCAGTAACGTACAGCGTGGTGGTAGGAAAGAATGAATCTACCACTATAGGTAACTATCCAGGCTCACAATAACAGCACCATCAATTGTAAATAGAAGGTGTTTAAATGACTTACTCAAATATTAAACTACTCTAGGATAATTAATCATCAGCTTAATTTAAGGCCCCTCTGGAGGGAGAGTGATGCCCCAAATAATTGTCAGTATGAAGATATTTTGTATAAAAACGTCAAAAATGGTAACCTACTCTCAGAAGATGTCACAACTCAGGAGTTGAATGGTCCATCCACTAATCTTAGAAAGCTCCAGATGGCTTGGACGGTAGGTTCGGTAGGCTTTTCACTTCTAATGTAATTGTAAATGGATGGGACCAATCCGGTGAGTAGTTTTACCCAGTGTCTTTTAATTTGCAATGTTTGATGCTATATATTCTACTGTCGATGGCAAAAAAATGGTTTAAGTACCGTATATGTAGGCTAAAGAGCATTTTTTTAATAAAGCTGTAAGTGTACTTAACACGACCGCTTTGCCCATTAGTTACACATGTCATAGCCTAGTGTAAGGGCTTAGGATAAACTCTACGGAGACAGGCTCCTAATTTATACACAGCAAACAGCGATGCTACCACTTGAACTGACAAGAGACTTATTTCTATCAAAACGTACAGCTTCATGACAATCGATTGTGTGAAATAGGAATATCCGAATATTCAACAAGTATCAACCCTTAATGAACTACTAAATAGCCACTGCCATGTTGGACTGAATTTTACGTGAGAAGTAGTTCTGATTGTAACGTTTTTGAAAACAGACGGGGACAAACTAGGGGTGTTGCCAGATGGGAACAGGTAGGCATGGGCCCCATCGGGGAAGGCTGACTCCGAGGAACTTTTCCAATGTCGCCATTGAGCCTTTATAGGTACGATAAACTATTAATCCCCCAGACGTCCAGCCCCTACCCCCACACCCCAACGATTTATCTGAATTTGCTCCCATGTACAGCAAATTCTTTGAAAAACTTCTAATTTTTCCAATTTTTCACATTTCTTCCCTTAATAAACCCTCAAACTTACGAATTCTCTCAAAAAACCCAGACATTTTTGGCATGCTTCAGGAGCCAAACATTTAGTTTTCAATATCCTTCCAGCAACCCATTCCCTTTTCAAGTCTTTGGGTTGCCCTCCTCCCGTAAGGGAGCTTGGGCTCCTGTTCGGCAAATCGTGAGGCTATTCAGTCCTGGAAAAACTGTTGAAGAACCAAACCACAATTTTATTTCTCGCTCCAGTGCGCCCTGCCACTTGCTGGCCATCTACATAACAAAAATGCTGAAGTAAAAACATTATACCGATGGAAACCTAAATGCAACAAACAATCAAGACTTTTTCATCTTGCATGTATTCTATAGTAAGCAAAGAACAGTCTGTTGGGTAGTTTTTGTGACTTAAGTGTAACATTGTGGTTAATTACGAAAGCTTCAGGTCTAAAGCAGTAGTATTGTTGGTCAATTCAATCGTAATGCCATCATAACAAACAAAATTTGAGTACAGTAAACTTCCTGCAATCAACCAAAAAGTGTTTTTTTATGACCATTTACCTTTACAATGACGCAAAAACGGTCATTTTGGAAATGACCGATTTAGATAAATATTTCATAAACCGATTTGGGTGGATTTTTATATGCTGTCAACACATTCAATTGGTGGGAACTTTTTGGGGTTAAGATACATGTTGTCAAAAATCTACACGACTGGTAGTACAGCTTCTGGTCAAAATGAAGGCCAAGACGAAATGTGAGTGTCTGCAGATAACACGGATCATGTCAATGTGCGAGAGCAGCTGAAGGACTGCAAGGCAATGGTGATAGTGTGTGTGTATGTATGTATATATGTATGTATGTATGTATGTATGTATGTATGCTTGTATCCATGGCGACAAGTCGAAACGAGCTCTGACTTACTGTTGATGAGGCTTTCTTTCGACAGCATTATTCCAGCTTTTCTTGTAGGCATAAATTGCAAATGCCGGAACCGCTTGTCTTTGTGTTGGATCTTTTTTATGATCTCCCATTGAATCGGAAAGTTTTGGTTCTTTGCTTTTTAATTCCATATGTACTTGGGCAGTTCCCTTTCCTTTCGATATTTAGGATTGCGGAAAGATTTGGCATGATTGTTACAGCTCTGCTTAAATGGGCCTCCGGATAGGCCTATGCAACTTTTCTAATTTGGTCGGTTGCCACGGTTGCTTTATAAATGATTGACCGGTGGTCGGTTGCCACGGTTGCTTTATAAATGATTGACCGAGCCAAGCACTCACCGCGAAGGGGACACGATAATCTTTGCTCCCACAATTGCATGATGTCTGGGCTGCGTCATGTTTGCTCTGGGTTATGACACAGGCGTTGTGTGCCTTTATAATAGATTGCTGCTGGGTAAACAGCTATAGCTCACTTTGGCCGTGTTGCGAATAAAAATTTTGCTTATTGCGTATCATCTTTGGAAGTGCGTACCTGTCAATCTTAGGAACATTTTTCCAATATTGGTTTTTACGTTTCGGCTGAAGGGTGGGTTGAACCATGTTACGTGGCGTTTCCTGTTACGGCTTTTGTCTGCTGTTGTTGGGTATTTCTTCTCGTAGTTTAATTTTCCATTATGCCAACTGTTGCGGAGTGCTTGGTTGTATATGGGTACGGCTTTTTGAATATCTCTTCATTGGAAGATGAGGCCGAGATCCGTTTCTCGATAGAGGGGTGTATATATGTGCTTGAGAATTTCGGGTGGTAGGTTGGATCCGGTATCAATATAAAGATGCTCATATTTAGGTTTCCTGTGAGGTTTGGACAAGTCAAAGTTGACATCGAGGAAGTATGTATATATATATATATATATATATATATATATATATATATATATATATATATATATATATATATATATTATATATATATATATATATATATATATATATTATAACGCTAATTCCCACCTTAAGGGGAAATTCTTATATCTGCTTGTACATAGGGCGAAAAAAGATAATAAAATACATAAGAAATAAATTCGCCCTAACGTCTAAACATATAAATTAACGTTATTTCAATGGCCAGCCATCCGTTCGTGTTAACAGCTAGGTGTCCGTAAATTTGACAACTTTGAAGTAATGGCATCTAGTTTGTAAATCTAAGAGGGCGCCCTTGTAAGTTTACGTATTCCTATAGAAAAAGTGTGTGGAAACGTTAGGGCGAAACTTATATTTCGCCCGAAATTTTTTTCCCCTTAAGGTCGACTTTTCAACAACAACTTTCCCCCTAAGTGCGAATTAGAGAAATATATATATATATATATATATATATATATATATATATATATATCTATATATATATATATATATAATGTTTTTGAATTCCAACCCCTTATCCCCAGTCTGGCACGTACCTTAAAATAATCCTTTACATCCCTTAAAGACGACCCCACCCTTTCTGACCTATTTGCTGACACCCTCTCCTTGCTCTACGCCAGCCCCCTAATCTAAGGAGACTGATCGCTCCGTCCAAATTACTGACCTCAGACGAAGCCACTAGGGGTAATACATGTTGCAACAAGCAACGCTGCCAGATCTGCAGACATATCAACACGGGAGAGCGGGTCACCATCCCTAATATAAAATTTCCGTTAAAACCCCCAATCCTCAATTGCGATTCTTGCAATGTTGTTTACATATTTCATTGTAATCTGTGTAAACACGGACTCTATGTTGGAGAAACCGGAACTTCTTTCCGTCTTAGGTTTAATATCCACAAAAAGTCTATTCGAGACAATGCTATTGGATTCCCAGTAGCAGAACACTTCAATCTCCCCGGTCATACCCTTGATAATCTAAAAGTAACTGCCATAGCTAGTAACTTTGTTTGCACAGAAAACCGTAAACGTACGGAACTAATGTGGATAATGAAGCTTAAATTACATCTCACTGGACTAAACAAAGACCTCGGTCTTCTTAGTCAATACACCTTTCATCAAACACTTTAATCCTATTATGTTTGCTTATCTTACTTCCAGCGCTTTGTTCGTTGCTTGTTATTTTCTTGATTAAGTTACTCACTTTGCTGTAAGATTTCGCTGAAGAAGGTTCCAGGGGGACCGAAAATTTCGAAATAAATTGTAGATTTTGTACTCCTATAATCAACCAGTTATGCTCTTTATTGCATTCGTTCTCATATTCTATTTTAATCTTGGAGTATACGTGGAACTTAACATTTCTCATATATATATATATAAATATATATATATATATATATATATATATATATATATATATATATATATATATAGGATAGAAAATGTTTAGTGGCAGTCAACAACACGCTAATGGTGACTAAAAGAGCACCGTGCTTGGAAGCTTTCGGTTCTTTATTCAACCTTCTTCAGCCAAGTAAAACGAAACAAGCTAAAAGGCATTATAAATACTCCAGTACATCAGAATTAAAAGGTAAAAGGTCAAAATGAAAAAGCACCCGACAAGTAAGATTGTAAGACACCAGTACCAGCCTACTACCAATCTCCGAAGAAAAACCAGTAAAGCGTAAAAAGTAAAAGAAAGACACAAAAGGGATAAGAACAAAGGGAATGTGGACCATGGTCACAACGAAATAAAGCCCAAAAGGGGAGAAATAAACTGAAATACGGCAAAAATGTACAGAAAGGAGGATAAGTAATTAACTGAACTAGCTGACTCTTTTAAGGGAGTTAAATTCTTTTCTCTTGTTAAGACCATTTGGGTGCACTGACTCTCACAACTACCTCATGTACCCTTCCAACCACTCCAGATCTTGTACCAATTCGATTCCTTTCTCACAACTTTTACGGGCCAGACGGATTTGTTCCGACGACCAGGATTTCGCTAAAATTTCCAAGCAGATTATTTCTTTCTTTGAACAACGTCAGTATCCACAAAGAGTGCCCTCTAATGCCCTGAAACGCATACAAGGAATTGATAGAGCCTCTGCCCTTTGCCCCAAAACTGACCATACACCGACCAGACGTATCCGGTTGGTCCTATCCTTTCACCCATCTGTAACTCCCGTTGTACGTGCCATTTACAGGAATGTAGAGACCCTCCGTCATGACCCATCCACCCGTGACCATTTTCCTGAACCCCCCCCCCCATCACAGCATTCAGAATTGGAAAGAACATATCTAAGCACTTGGTCCGTGCCTCTCACCCTCAAGCAGTAGTGCCTAACACCCCAGGAACTTTTCCTTGCAACCGTGGGAGATGCAATACTTGCCCGGTAGTCAGTTATGACAAAAACCTTTCCATTGTAGGTCCCAACAACAACCGGTTTAACGTTCATCAGCATTTTACCTGTACTTCAGCCAATGTTGTTTACGTTCTCGTATGTAAACGCTGTAATATACTGTACGTGGGAGAAACAAAACGTCGTCTTGCTGACCGAGTCACCGAGCACCTGAGGTCAATCAAACAGAACCGCCCAGGTTTCCCGGTAGCCACACACTTCAATCCCCCGTCAACATGCTCGATCCGTGACTTGATGGTTTCGGCGGCCATCTCGTGTCGAGGTTCCGATCATGACCGCCTAACTGCCGAAAACCGCCTAATCATGAAACTTGGAACCCTGTCCCCACATGGTCTGAAAGTTAGACTTGAACTGTTATAACGCAGCAATTCCTGCATTGTTTTGACTGGGGTAACCACTTAACACTGTCTGTTTTCCTAACCGAGTTTTACCGTGCCCAATTTTATTGTGTATTTTTAAATTGTACGTTTGGCCATGTCAACGATCAGTTGCATTTTTGCCACCTGATGAAGGGTTTAAACCCGAAACGTCGTGGAATTTTTCACAAACTTTTAGCACTATTTACTACTTCATGTTTACCTATATATATATATATATATATATATATATTTATATATATATATATATATATATATCTATATATATATATATATATATATATATATATATATATATATATATATATATATATATATATATATATATAACAAAAACTAGAAGTTCCTGTAGATCTACCCAATTACCCTGAAGACCGCTATTAAAAGTTTACAGCAATGCTACCGGAGAAAGGTTCACCATTTTTAGTAATATGACTTGTACGTCGATAGGAGTGGTTTACTTAATCAACTGTAAGGACTGTGGGAAACAGTACGTGGGTGAAACGGGAGGTGAATTACGTGTTAGACACCGCGGCCATAGACAAGAAATAAGAAAAGGCAATACTCCGCTGGGACAACACTTCCAAATCTGTAACAATTTTGAATTAATCGGGCTTCAATCGCTTGCAAACGCTTCCAAACATAAACGGGAGGTAATTGAGCTCAGATGGATTTGTAGACTTGGTAGCCTTTCTCCGGTGGGCATCAATGTAAAAGATGTACGTACAGTGAGATAATCCTCTCATTCAACTTTTCAACTTTGCTTTGGCTCTTTTTTTTTCTTAAATTTTTGGCTTGGGCTAAGTCTTTGTTTGTATCACGGCTTTATTTGGAGCAGCTATGTTCAGGACTTTTTCTATTATTCGTTATATTGTGACCAAGGATAGCAGATCTATCCGAAACGTCTACTTTTTAATAGCGGTCTTCAGGGTAATTGGGTAGATCTACAGGAACTTCTAGTTTTTTTTTGTTTTTTTGTTTTTGCATTATGAAGTTTTGTAACACTCCTCGTACCGTGTTATTCGTCAATTTCTGTTTGTATATATATATATATATATATATATATATATATATATATATATATATATATATATTATATATATATATATATATATATATATATATATATATATATATATAATGCTACGCTCCTTAACTCTTAGCATCCCTTCAGCGTATCTTCTATGTACTTTTTTCATTGTACGCATTATCATGTCATCTTTTATTTGCGCTCTTATTACGTCTTAATGTTAGGCACCTTAACTCTAAGCGTATCTTTAACACGTACTTTTAGACTGTGAGCTTCTCATTAACACGTACTTTTCCATTATACACTTTAGTATGCCATATTACGTTTTAATGTTACGCGATTTAACTCTAAGCGCCTTTTTAACGCGTACATTTGCATTGCGACTGTTATCTTTTAAGTTTCAAGTTTACTCTGTCAGTTACTTACACTAAAGAAGGTGCTGGGAGCACCGAAAATTTTGTGAATAAAAGATCATAAATACAGTTGATTGAGAAAGGACATCAAACTTTTTGCTCATACATATATACATATATATATATATATATATATATATATATATATATATATATATATATATATATAATATATATATATATACACACTATCAATATTGTATTGCAGTGTTTAAGCTGATTTCGCACATTGAAACCATCCCCCTTATCTGCAACCCTTTCATATTTCTTCTTGGGCATCATTTCGACCAAAAGTTACCGTTGCTAAAAAATAGAGATTGGATATCTTTTGAGACGTATTGTTTACTTCCACCCCTTTTCTCTCTTTTCAGTTTTCATTTTCTTTCCTTTCTTCCCTCTTTCATATTTTTATCGAAAAATAAAGACAGAGTACTAGGTATCCTTCAAAATGCGTGAAAAATTTTTTCCACATCGTCTTTTGGAAACTGGGAACAAATTTCAAAAAATTAAATTACATAAGTGGAAGCCTCCAGCTGTAAGATTTTCTCTTTCCCTCTCAATTTTTTTTCACGTATCTCTACTTCTCTGTTTTCTTTCTCAATATCTGTCCAACCTGACCCCTCTTTACGTCTCTATTTCAAGCTTTTTTAATTCAAACGAGATCTCAGTTGCCAACTTAGTCACTACCTCAAGTACTGTACTAAGCAAAATGTTCTCATCGACAAGATATTCCGCAATACTCCTTTTTAATCTAATTAATCCTCATCGAAGACTGATACTCGATACCAAAGTGCTTTGCAAATTTTCACCGTTTCAGACTTTTTCAATGAATTTAGTTCCTCCATGGAATGATTAGCCACAAATTTATCTAGATCTAATGACTTTTGAAATAGACCTAGTCTTTGACAAACAAGCCTGAACAAATTAATACATTACTATTTCTATTGTGGAATGTTCTAGAAATTTGGAGATTCTAACGTTAGGCTAGGCATACACTTGTTCAATTTTCAGGATGTTACGCCTGGATAGAATACGCAGAATCAAAGCAGCAAAAAGATGCGGAGGAATGAGATCAAGATTTCAGACTGATTATTGCTAATCCCCCTTTTCCTTAATTTCTACAAACTATACCTAAATGGTCATTTAGGCCTACATTTACAATGCTTTACCCCTTTTCTTATGTCTAGTCTTGTTTGGTTGTAGTATTCGCAGTATGCTTCGTCGCTGTAAACTTAGACCTTGGTTGATGCATTAGGGTACACTCGTAGTACTAGTAGGCACAACGTTGGTGGCTGAATTCAAGCTTTTACACAGTTTAAGGTTGGTGATACCAGGAATGCAGAAACAGTTTGCTACTTCAACGGAATGTTAGAATTTCTGAGTTATTGCTAAGGATTTATCAGATAAGCTCCCTTTAAGTAACATTGATTCTCCTAGAGGTATAACTAATATGGAGGATTCTTTCATGATTTTCCCTAAAAGTGTTGAAGAGATATCTACCCTTATTCATAGTTTCAAGGATGGGAAAAGCCCCGGCTATGATGGTATCACAAATACCGTTCTTAAACAGATAAGCGATGCTTTTGCATTCCCTTTATCGGATATCATTAACCAGTCCTTCGTAAGTGGTGTGTTTCCATCTGAATTTAAGCTTGCCAAAGTTTTCCCAATTTTCAAGTCAAGTGACAGTTAAGTGTTTTCTAATTACAGACCTGTTTCACTCTTATCTTCTATCTCCAAAATATTGGAACGTCTTATGTATAACAGGCTTACTAACTTTCTTGAAAAACATTCAGCATTAAGTACATTTCAGCATGGTTTTCGTAAAAATCACTCAACTGATACGGCAACCTTGAAATTGATAGATATGATTTCCTCGGGGTTGGATGATAAACGCCCTACAATTGGTATTTTTCTTGGCCTTTCAAAGAATTTTTATACAATTGATCATGCAATTTTATTAAGGAAGCTCTCTGCTTATGACATTCGGGGTAATGCTCACAACTGGTTTCCTAGCCACCTACTGTGTTTACTATAATAACATCTCCTCTTGTAAAATAAAGTCTAATGTAGGTGTGCCTCAAGGTTCCACCCTAGGACCGTTATTATTCTTGCTATATATCAACAACATTTATGTGTCGTCATCATTAGCTAACTTTGTTTTATTTTCTGATGACGCTAGACTAGAGTTTTATTCTAATAGAAAACACTTCATGAAGCTGTCGCTGAGGAAGTAACTGAATTTTGCAAAATTTATCAGTTTGATGCAAACAAATAATCGCTCAACATTTCTAAAACCTAAGCTGTGATATTTGACTTCAAAATTTCTATCACCACTAACATTTATCTAAATCTTGCAGGAAACCCTCTAGTAATACTAAGTTTGTCAGAACATTATTGGCAAAATTTTAGCTGGAATGATCATATCTTGAGCGTTAGCAAAAAGTAGCTAAGTCAAGTGGTATCTTATATAAACTTAACACTTTCTATTCTCCAAAGTAGTTTGGTTACATTTTACATTACTTTAATTTTACCTCATATTAATAATATGTTAACATGGGGCACATTTGTAAAATATATTTGAATAACTTGTTATATATGCAGAAAAGAGTTGTGAGGAATATTCATAACGCTCATTTTATTGCCCTTACCGCGGTTCTATTTATAAATGCAAATATTTTACCTGTTTGTGAGCTTTATAAGTATCTGCGTGTGTAAATTTCACAATGGATTCTGCCCCCTGCTTTCAACGCTTTCTTTACCTACAACAACGTTTTATATAGTTATAATAGCATTCTACCTTTCTAGGCGTAATTTCCATGTTACCCGTTCCAGAGAAAAAGTTAGCCAATCCCAAACTCGTAAGTGTGGTGCAACCCTATGGAATTATTTGCCCAGTGAAATAACAAACAAAATAAGTTTCATACTTTCAAGTCGTCCCTTAAGATGTAGCTTTATTGCTCATTGGCCATTGACATAAGTATTTGGTTATCTTTGATGAGCGCATCATTATTCCGTATGTTTATCCTACCTTTGTTTTCCATTCCTTTGTCCACCCTATTTTCTCCATTTTCTCAGTATGTTTTCACTTGTGTATTTCTTTAAGGGGCCAGAGTTGCCTCCATTTCTGAAATAAGTTTGAATATATTTTTTTGTATGTGTTGATATTTTTGGGATGTTATTGATGATGATATATATATATATATATTTATATATATATATATATATATATATATATATATATATATATATAATGCTAAATATTCCCACCATAGGGCAAAACCTGAATGTATATGTATATATGCATTAATTAATTAATAGTAAATATATAAATTGTGTGTGTATATATATATATATATAGGTCGAAAAGTTAGTAACTGATTCGATCATGAATGAAAGTCAACCCAAGAGCTCTCATAGCCAGAGGCAAAATGAAAGAAGAAACCAGAAAAGATAATTGAGCCACGCGAGTTTGAACCCGAGACGGTCGCTTTCACCGTGACTAACGTGATTTTCGGCTAGAAGAAAGGTACAAATACTGCATACATACATACATACATACATACATACATACATACATACATACATACATACATACATACATACATACATACATACATACATACATACATACATACATACATACATACATACATACATACATACATACATACATACATACATACATACATACATACATACATACATACATACATACATACATACATACATACATACATTTTCATGTGATCTAAAAGAAGTTTCGCAAAAAAATTGTTCATCAGGTGAAATGTCAAAATTTAGCCGATTGATCTAATATTTTCAATTAGAACAGAAATTATAGGCCTACCGGAACTTTTACCGCCGTCATCTTCGTTCATCCTTTTCCATTTTTCCTTGAAAATCTTCTCAAACGTTTTCGTAATATTCGACAGTCAATGGGTAGCACTAATAGTTTTGCTTTTTTTTTTCTGCCTAGGCGTGACTATGCAAAAACAAAGTTTGTCACATGTAAAAAGGGGAAATTCTTCCTCAACAGATGATTTCAACATATTTTGAGAAAACGATAGTTTTACAGTTGATACAAAAAAAAAAACTTCGATAAGTGAGACTCATTTTCCTAACATACACATTGATCATGAACTGAATCGTGACAAACAAAGCTCTTCCCGAAGTACAATTTTACCATGAAACCTGTATCATAGATGAAAAGTTTGTAGGCACTTTGTCGTTATTTATCTCAAGCCATACAGACTAACCTAACAACGAAAGTAAAGAATTCAAAAAGAGTCTGCAGTCAACTCAAATATTAAAAGTGTTCTGCCGTCCTAACTTAAAGATGGCTCTTACTAGTAATGTGAAAATATTTTTTGTAACTGAATTGTTAATGTTATGGAAAACAATTCTTTGCTCAAGCTGTTTGTAATTTTTATGTTCAAAAATATCCCCAGAGATGTTTGAAAGGCAATAACAGTTTGCCGACCTTTCAAAATACAGTAAGGCACTACCCATTCCTTTAACATGATGGCC
Organism: Holothuria leucospilota; assembly: GCA_029531755.1. NCBI lineage: Eukaryota > Metazoa > Echinodermata > Holothuroidea > Aspidochirotida > Holothuriidae > Holothuria > Holothuria leucospilota. The sequence goes on along the minus strand of JAIZAY010000063.1, from coordinate 66,203 downwards.
AAAACGGTTTCTGAAAATAAATATACTAAAAAGAAATATATAATTCATCCCGCCTGCATCAAGTCGGCCATATTTTGAAATTAAATTTGCCTTTATACCGTAACAAGTGCCCATTGGTGAACTTGAGATTACCCATCATTGGCCCGCCACCCGCTCTCTCATAAAGGAATACTTTCTAAACTTGCTCTTGATATCTGACTGGCGGTGTCAAATTTCATTTTCGTCCCCCCCCCCCCTACTTTTTCCCTGCCGTTTGGTTCTTAGCCTGAAAAAGTTTCAGAATCACAACCGTAAACCAAGAGACGCAGAAACAGACAAAAAACACTTGCAACGTATAATCACATGTTTGCACCAGGAGAACTATATATTCGGTTACACTTCTGGACAAAAGACTGTTTGATAAAGTAAATCTTAAACACAACCACAAACCAAAACAACCATTAGGCTTTTTCTTCAGCTTTCTTTTACAAAATCAGTTATAAAGTAAAATGAATTTCAATCTGATAGCTGAATCTAGCCACACTTTTAGTGCAGTAACTTAAGTGACGCATTTGTATGCAATATTACACTTTTCCGTATCTGTTGTATCCATTTCTCATGCTTTGATTCCAAAAAGAGTAATCATTTACACCTTATCATTATGATACAAATGTGTACAACATGTTGTACGATTTTGTTTTTCTCCACTATATGAGGCAGTCACTTTTATTTTCTGAAACCATATTAGTAAGGTCAATTTACAGTTTTATCCCCGAAAATTGCTACAAAAGGTTTTTCAATGGATTTTAGCAGTTTATTGCATTAGAAACAACATACTGAAAGTCTAATAAAATCTTTCCTCCGGAGAGGCGTTTTTCGAAGATGGCGTCCAACTGGTCAACATTTTCTTTAAATGACCATAAATCATTCATTTCCTATCCCTATACTGATCATTTTGTTGTCTAATCTCTGGTTTTAGAGCTAAAAAATCCATTAAGAGAATTCAGAATATCATACAGTAATCAGAAATTCTACAAATGCAGGGTGGCATCCAAGATATCCGTCATCACTCCCATACTGACCATAATTTAGTCCTCGTTGACACGTATTCTTAAAAGAAGAGATAGCAACACCTACAGACCTTGGGATTTGTTTTAATTTACATAAATAAGTCAATAGCTTTAATGTCATGTACATTACTGGGGAGACCCATGCTTCTTGTGTTGTTTATTTCATCAGACTACAAATAAACTAATGGACCATGATTTGAGCCAAATTTAACCGATTTGACCTACTTTTTACGCTCACATTGAAAAAATATTTTGCTTTCTGAAACAATTGAAGACTCCCCAAGGGTCTAAAAAACTTAATTAAAGACGAAACACCTTGTCCCGCGTAGTAAACAATATTATTACCCAATATTACCCAAATCACAAAAATGGCTCTTTTACCTTTATTTGACAAAGATCTTGGATTTTATTTGAAGCTATCTCTCTCCTCCAGACTTGAAGCTATCTCTCTCCTCCAGACTACTCTATATTCGTTGCATTCTGGATACAGCTTTTAATTTTTGATAACTTTAAGTAGATATTTAAGATCAACTCATCCAAGATTACTGCCATGTCAAAGGAAATTGTGGTGGCTGAATGTGTTTTTTTATCTTTATATCCTGCTTTATACACTTCCAGTAGACGTAAATAAGAATAGCACTTTGTGTGATCTTTTTAAAAGGAAAGTGACATGGTGGTCATCTTAGATGCAATGGTGAATTTCTATGTTCACGTAAAAGCAATTTGAAGCCATTTTGTCTGCAAACTTTGGATTTAAAGGGCACCTGGGTACCTGGTTATAGTATAACCCAAATATCTCATTCATCTGGAAAAAATGGTAAAGAATCTATTTTTAACTGATTTGAGTTATAAATAAATGTGTCCAGTAGCGTAGCCAGGATTGTGTCATGGGGAGGGTTTTGGAGTACGACATGAGGAAAAGGTCTAAGGGGAGGGAGAAAAAACGGCTATTTTCGGTCTCCAGATACAAAATGGTGCAATATTTGTGCCTCAAATGTAATAAAGTTTATAGTGATCATGTGTTTTTTGCAATTAATTTTTTCAAGGTTGTGTCATGGGGGGAGTTTCAACCCCCAAAACGCTCCCCGGGGCTACGCCACTGAATGTGTGTATATTTACCAAAAAAAGATGCTTTCGGTGCAGGATGGAGAGCTTTGATTTTTTAAAATGGCGTACAAACTGGCCACAGAATGTGGTAAAATTCATAAAAGAGCATAAATCAGCCGAAAAAGTGATACAAGTTCCAAATAATCTGTGATATGTATATATATTTTTGGTTATTGCGAACACATACATGACAATTCTTTGACTTTAAGTATGTTATTCCTGATGTTAAATACTTTAAAAAACCATTGAAAAATCTTTTGTAGCATTTTTGGGTTAGGATGATACTTTTAATATATTTGCCGACTATATACAACGTGATATCGTTTTACAAAGAGGTTAAAAGCCTATGTCCGTGTCTTATATATCAATACTTGTGAAAATTACAAGGAATACATGGAATTTCGAAGTTAATGTACTAATTTCTAGTTGCATGAAAGAATATCCAATATAACAAGAATCTGAAGGAAATTTTACAATGGTGAAGGTGTATGAAGAAACAAAGCATTTTATCCAAACTAACATATATGATAGGAAAAAGAGAGGAACGAGCGGTTACACTTCTCTCTTGGCAGCTAGTTTGGAGTTTTAATTCAATTTAAATCTTATAATATATATATACATATATATATGTATGTATGTATATATATATATATATATATATATATATATATATATATATATAGCACGCTCCTTAGAGCTTGTGCACTTTGGTATTCATAGGCAATGTACCGTGAAAGGCCGGACTGACGCAAGTCATGCTTGTGTCAGCCTTGCCGTTCAGTCTTGAAACCTACTCTGAGCTGCACTGATGAGATCTAACAAGATACAAGATCGAAACAGTTATATATATATATATATATATATATATATATATATATATATATATATATATATATATATATATATATATATATATACTTACCTCCCAATCCGGCCAAATGTTAACCATTCATGTTTTTCTACAGATCAGTCCAAATGTTAACATTGTTTATATCGGTATTTTAATCAGCAGTGATAATGTAATTTTTTTTAAAAAAGTAACGAAATAGTAAGATTAATGAATGAAGAATATCCACACCAAATTTCGTACATTAATACGGCATATCTTAAAAGTTATAAGAGGTCAAAGGATGGAGATATACTTCAGAAGGCTTATATACACGCCAAAAAGTCGCAATATTTGCTTTAAAATATCTCCATGGTGACTAAAAATTTCGGATCAAGTTTTGGCATAATGAAAGGGAACAGATGGTAACTAATAAATTTAAGACAAATGTTTACCACAATTACCCGAAGATTTCATGTAACTTACACACAAACTAATGTTAAACTTTGAAAGGTTAACTTTTGACAAGGGTTAACATGTTGCTGAAAAATATCTACGCCAGGTTAACGGATGGACCGATCTGAAGATCGGTATATATATATATATATATATATATATATATATATATATATATATATATATATATATATTCGTGACAGTGTAAACCAGTCAATGGTAGAATGGTAGAGTGCTCAACTTATGAAGGGAATTCAATAGGGAGCTTATTACATTAAAAATTACATTAAAAGACCACAAACCCAACTTCTAAAACAAGCCTACATGTAGAATAATTAACCCGTCGAAATCAGAAATCGGAATGATCAGCATAGTATACGTAGTATTGATCTCAGAAAGGATGGCTGTTTCAGGGCACTAATCCACCAGCAAATTACCCCCGCTTAACCAGCCCCTACCTGGAAACAAACCATGCAACTGTCCCCGATGTTTAGTATGTAAACACATTGTAACGGAGAGTGTGGTGATCGTTACCGGAACCGACGCCAACTTACATCCACTCCCCTTCAATTGTAATTCAGCTAATGTTATTTACCTTATCTTTTGTAGCATCTGTCCCCATTGTAACTACGTAGGAGAAAGCAAAACACCTTTTAGACTCCGATTTAACAACCACAAACAGACAATGGGTAAAAATTCCCAGCTTCAAGCGGTCTCTCAACACTTTAACCTTCCTGGACATGGCATTGACAATGTTAGAGTTTTCTTAATAAAAGGAGGATTTCGATCCCATTCTGAACGTAAAGCCAGTGAACTAAGACTAATAAATAAGCTTGACACCCTTACCAATGGGCTTAATAGAGAATAATCACACTTGGGTGCATTTACTTGCCTTCATTAGAATCTATTCTGAGCTGATATTGGCAGAGTTTTGGTCCATGCTGATGAAGAAACAGGGCTTTGAAAATTTTGTACGTCTAATAAACATGGTGCAAATATGCTGATATCTAAGGCATGAACTATTCTTTTTGCAATTTAATATGCGTGTATATATATATATATATATATATATATATATATATATATATATATATATATACATATATATATGTATGTGTGTGTTTTTAAAGCTTTTGTTACTCATAAATTCATAAAGGAGATTCAGACTAAAAGTTAAGTGGGAATACATGGTTTAATCATATGTTGGTAGTCGGATGCATAACTTACTTTATTCATTTGGCCAACAAAATGCCTTTCGTTTTTAGTAAATACAGCTTTCAGTTCTATGATCTTCAAACATCACGCTAACCCAGCACTGAAACTCTGTATTACTTGCCAGAACTGATAAGACAAAGAAAAATAGTTACACAGTGTGTTTAAGGTCTGCTAATTCTCTCCCATAGACCTATGAAAAATATTCACAGTGCATTACACGGTGTTTGCTAAGAAAAACTGCATTCCTAATAAGCAAACAAAAAATAGAAGATTTGTCTGTTGTTGAGGGTTAGTGCCCAGAAATTGACATTTTTCTGTTATATTTTCTGTTTTCATAGGGGCTGCAGTGATAAATGCTGCCCCAGGTTCTTGTATCATACTTTGCACCCCCCCCCCCCACCGTAGTATAGTCCGCATGTTTCTAAACAAACGCGGTTTGTTATGAAAGACTTCAAAAATTGGGCTCCTGACAGAGGTTTAAGACCTTCCACCCACCCCCACTGACAAACTTCTGGCTGGTAATAACACACGTGCTGTTACTAAATATTGCTAAGTTCGTCAGCGATAGACACGTTGTTTGTAATATCATTTATCTTATATCTGTTCGATTCGTTTGCAATGTGCTCTCCAGTGGTACGATGAAATACTCCAATGGGTTATTACTCTAAAGACAAAATTCTATTTTTTAGCATGAAGAAAACCAAGCAAGGCAATTATGAGACAATCGGACACGTACAAAGAAACATTCAAAAGCACACCACAACCAACTCTAACACAAAGGAATCACATAAAAATTTTGCATCAATATTGTAGGAGTATGACAGTGATTGGAGGTATATGTACTATTCCATTTACAGTAACCAGCAGCATATCCTTCCGCCATTTCCTGATTTTTTCCATGTACTCATACTTACATAGACAAATATGTATGTCAAAATTTAGCTCAGCTGGATCTAGTAAAAGCTAGATTACTTCCATTGCGTAAGAAGTGTTGAATACTGGAGTTTCAACAAATGTTAATCGTTACTAATCTCCGATTCCTTTTATCTTTAAAGCCTTTTTATATCTTTTAATGTGGTGCCTTAATCTGGTTGCAACTTTCACTTTGATATGTTCCGTGGCCTAATAAAGAGAGTCTGAAGCGATTGGGTGCAACATCTCTTGCAAATTCACTGATCTAATTTTAACTTTTTGCATTTTTTAAAAACAATTATATGTTAACGGTGGGGTAGCAGATTACGTTTCCATCTGAAAAAGAGAGTAAGGCCTCATTTTTGACATGGGTTATTCCCACTGCCCGTACATACGGTTCGCAAGCACCTTCACAACTTGTGCTGAATATTTCTCCGTTTTTTTTGTAGGATATTACTACGTACTTTCGGCTTGTATTTATTCTCTGATCCTTGTAAAACCACAGAATGCTAAAAAAAGATCCGTCGTATAACATTTGTGATGGATAAAATTCTGGGTCACCATTAGGGACTCTGATAGTGTGAAAGATTTCACTAGGCAAATCTGAGTTAATCAGGTTTACTTCTTTACAATCAGAATAAGCAATGACCAATTTACCATCAAAATAGCCAGTAACCTTTTCACAGTTCTCATTACAAATTATTTTTTCAACAAGATTAAAATTTCGATCAAACCTGCGAATAGTTTTAGATGAGCTCTCTGTCACAAGAATTCCATAATCTAAGGTTGAAGCAGGAATTGTAGATATACCTGTTATCGAGGAACCCTCCTGTATATCAATATCGTGTGAAGAAGACGAGCTAAAATGACACATTTTTTTTTCTTTAATCTCTCCAATAATTAACTTTCTCCCACAACCAACCAGAATCCAAAGCTTTGTAGGTGTTATTAATAGTCTGCTGCAAACAATTAAATTGCATAGTTTGCAATTTGTTTCGTCTTCCTCATTTGTTTCAATTGTAGTGGACCAGAAAGTGTAGGAAGTGTTTTCACATGAAACACAAGACAAGCGGATACAAGGAATGTCAGTCTTTCGTTGGTCATGTACTAAAATAACCTGGTTCACATTTACGCGGACAGCCCCTACTACACCGCCAAAAGCAATATCTAAAAAGTTAGCAGATATAGATGACGAACGAAGCAAAAAGCATACTTTTTCGTCTCTCAGACTGGCCTTAATGTCCTCAACTTTACGTATGTTATCAGCTACATTATCTTTAAAGTCGTTCAAGTTTTGCAGATGCCTAACTTTGTTTGCACCCACTGAAAAATCCAACTTTTTTCGCATATCCACGCATCCGTCGGTCATGCTTTGTAACTCATTGCCAATGTCATGCATCGTCTGTTGACCTGTTGCAGTCATTCTTTTCATTACTGACAAAGCACTGGCTCGCTGACTTTCTACTGATTTTTTAAAATTTTCTGCAAAAAGTTCAATCTTTTGATAAACTTGAGCATACATATCAGATGCTGAGAAAGAATTTGCAGCTTCTTCACAAAATTTCACTTTGTACTCGGCTGTCGTTATCTCTTCTTCGAGATTATTTTGGCATTTTCTTATTTCTTCGTCCATCTGTTCATCAGTCAATACGTGATGGTCGTTGTGTTCATAGAACGCACACTTAAAGCAGATAAGTGCAGAACAGGACACACAAAGTAACTCTCGATTCCCTTCAACGTGGTCACAGCTCTCCCATGGGGAAGGAGTATTTTCTGAAAATCAAGTTTCCAAAATTCTCAGTGATGATAAACTTACAACTGTCATTTTCCGGACTACTCGTAATGTCAGTAGTGATATTACATTTCGGTTTTTTTTTTCGCTTTTTTTGTTTCATCTCATAGTTAAATACATTTTAAGAGAAAATCGTCCAGACAGCCACAAACGGTGACTCGCTTATAAAAGGCTAAAAACATACTGACATTTCCAATGTATACAGTAAGAAAGTGTGCGTAACTATAACTTGTCTTCTATTTATATTCTGAATACACTGAAGAAATGCCAGGAGCATCCCAAAGGAAATGGAAAGGGATGCTAATGAATTTTTCAACTATCAATGATTGTTTTTAAAGCCACTTTCTTACAGATAGATAGAAAGGAATGATTTTTCATCAAATCTGTGGGTGCTCTACTTTGTGCACGTACATATGCAAGCTGGATCATCCAATATCCGTACTATAGTAACACGGTCAGCAAAGTTCGCATGTCTAATATCATGACCATGAACAAGTGTATTTGCTAATGGAGTACTTGCAAATAGTGAAGTTATTAAAGATATCCGGGAGTAATCTACTTCAAGCCTTGTAAGTAACTACAATAATATTGAAATCAATAACGTCAGCAAACTTAAGTATTTGACGTTTGTGGGCTGATGTGGCCCCGAGACTTCATCTGCAGTAAGGCTAATCACTCGTGACAATAATGTATTAAGTTGGCTAAGGAAAGAATTGTTTGCCCCTTTCGAGATTTTGGAACAATTAAAGTTTAAGTGACTGACAATCAGTGTCCGGTTTAGTGTTATCAGTATGTTCTTAGTTTAAAGTATTTTAATAGCCTAGGGACAAAATTCCCACATTCCTTCAATTATTTTCAAAAATATGACAAATGTAGACTCGCTAGGTAATTTTTGGGGTCTGTATGACACTCTTAGAAATTTGATTGTGGAAACTTGACAAATGACAGTCCCTCTTTCTCGACATAACTATCCCACCACGTACTTTTACTACTACCAAAAATTAAGGCCCCGGCTATTTTCCTTCTTTAAGTAGTAATAAGACAGTTGGTATACGAATCAGATATTTCGATCGCGATAAATCGGTGATAAATACGACTTCAGTTTTTAGTCCTATTCAGCCCAAACGTAGTAGACTCTACCTGAACATGCGTTAACTAAAACTGGTTTTGTCATTTCTTGTGCATCTGTACACTAGAAAAGTCATTAAACCACATGAAATATTTTGGCATAGTGATTTTGTTTACTAAGGGTCGAGGCCAAGGTCAAATGGAGTTCAGAGGCAAACCTGTCCAAAACTATCCCGTAAGTCAGTTTGTTTAAGCTTAGTAGAGAGGTACTCCACTTGAAGACCCGTCGGGCGAAAAATTTCATTCACAAAATGTGGAAAAAAAAATAGTGGATATGAAATTTGCAACTGAAATTAATGGAGATGAAATTTACAACCTCATGGGTTTCCTTCTCCTTTTGCTATCTAATCATGACGTTAAAAGCCAGTAAAGCATATTTTGGGGTTAATGACCACTTTTATTAGTTTTAAATACATACTTTTTAAGTGCTACTGGTTGCAACAAAAGAAAAACAAGAGGGAAATCCTCGACATTACATATCTCATCGCTAGCACACATGTCACTCAATGTGATACAGTAAAACATATGGACTCCCATAATCACCGATAAACGTAAAACATACAGAAACCATTTCTACATCTTTGACCTCTGACGTTGGGCTCTACTACTTGGGTCTATGTGACATAACATGACACCATTAGTAACCTCTTCATCAGCGTTAAATCACTTTAGCCAATTAGTAGGAGTTTTTGACACAAGAAATGCACCTTTGACCTTCTGTTACGTATCACTTGAAGTAAAGTAGGGGGTAGGCGGTTCACTATCTGACGCTACCAAGTCGGTGAACTATTGAATTTTTTAGGAAATAGTACCCGATCATGTTATAACATGATATAAGCAAAAGCTTAAAATTCCACTCTTTTGGAGGAATATGAGTCGTTCTCAAATTGACATTTGGGTGGTTTTTTGAAAACCAACTAGACCGGTTTCTGTTCTCTTGCTCTATACGGCGGAACTTCATCAGTAGTAGCCTTTCAAACATTGGCTAGGTTCGTCATGAGATTTAAAATGCAGCTATGAGCGCATGCAATAAAGTATCGTCGTACCCTCCTGTTTCGTCCGACTCTGCAGTAAAACTTGATTACACAAGTAAATCTTTTAGATTTAGTGTCCTCTGATAGGGAAAAAGACGGTCGGGAAACAAACGCCGGGATTGATGCGAATGTACGCAAAAACAAACATCCCTGTGCTTCTCAAGCTTGCTTTCAAATGCCTTGTTCTTAGATATTTGGGTATTCGTGGCTTTGAGCCTAAGTAGTTGCACTTCTTAACCTTTTGGGGGAATAGTACACGGAGGTGCGCCCTTCGTTTGTAGTCAATACCTTTAATAGCCGGGCTAACTTCCTTCTATGTCTCGTTTGTTATGGTTGCCACATATTTATAAAGTTACCAACGCAAAGTCTCATCTTGGAATCTCAGCAAAAACTCCTTAACAAAATGTGAACTTTGAACACTGACCTTTGGCAATTTATTTCCAGGGGTCTGAAACAACCAATTTCCCAATGGAAGATACCTTCCCGCCAATTGCGAAGATAGGCATGGCATGGCACTAAATATTTTAATAGGATGGGGCATCTTTTTCATATTTTTGGAGTTTGATGTCAGTCGGATATTTTCTTTTAAATAGAGTGGATTGTGATTTTCCCAGAATTTGACCTTTCACCTCTTCCCTTTTCCCTGTACTTCCTTTAATGACCTTGGCGCAAAATTTTAACCTCGGTTATTTCCTACTAAGTTTGAAGAAAACCAAATTTTACCGTTTAGGAGACATTTACAAAACAAACGAGTACACCCACACCCACACATACACATATACATCCACAAAGAGTCGCCTCTTTTAAGGCGATTTGAGGTGTTTAACGAAAAATGCGCTTTATAGATACTGACTTACTTCAATTGATACATATGAAATACATGTCTCTTACCTTCAGAGGGTACGACGTTCTCAGATGCACTTTCCCCTGCATTGAATAAATTGATATGGATTACTTTAATACCATTTATATGATGCATTCACCTATCCTGGAAAGCAGAGAACTCTGTTCCAGTCGAAACCTTACTACACAAAGATCAACTTGAAAGCAGCACATTGTGAAGAAAACACTATTGTAATTAGAAGGAAGAGAAAAAGTAATCGCGCATGTGTGCATAAGGTTAACAAGATATCAACAGAACACAAGACATGGGAAGGTCGCGATCCCCATCATGATGGGTACAACAAAGCCATCAATATTGAAAACTCAGATCGTCCCTTCCCTTGTCTCTTGTATTAAGGGTGGAGAGAGACATATATGGCCCTAATGTTGTCCGCTTTAATTTGAAAGCCCCAGAATCTGGCTTAGAAAGACGTGGAACTGAGATTTGTTATCTGGATTTCATAGCAGTAATACAAAAAGGTTAATGTGGCTAAATTTTAAAAGACTGAAATGTTATAATTGGGATATAAACTAAAAAGTGTGTTTTTAAAATTTAATGTTATACAGTTTTTTTTTTGACCTCAGCACACCATCCTGAGAGTGAACTAAAAGATTGTTCGAGAAGGGCAGAAACAATAAACCATCTTGGGGTGGCGGATACATGTCGTTTTTAACTTTCATGCGTTTTTCGTAAGTTAGCAGTGGACCTTGTTTGCTCTCTTTCGACGAATTTTGGTTGCCGTTTGGAGTAATAACGTGGCAATTCTGCAACTAAAGATAGAGGGACTTGACACAAAATGGAGGTGTTATTTTGGTAGGAGACACGTCTTTAACACTTCTTTAAACATAGCTAGTTGCCGACATCAGTCTCTCTTTCAGTAATCTGCCAGGTCTAATAGATTTAAAGGTAAAAGAAACTTAACACAAAGGTTTACGTCGTCTATTATATCTTGAAAATTAACACATCAGGAAAAAATGTTCACTTCTGCACATTGACAGTCATTTCAGTAGCAAACTATTTTGCGACATTTGGCGCGTTGTGGCGCTTTACAAATTTTAACATTTTTATTGCATGTTACATATTGAACATGGATACAGCGTCTGCCAAATTAATAAAAAAAATTCACGGTCAAATATAGCCTCACACAACCTTGTTGGGTTTGCAAATGGCATAAACTTTACTCTCTCTCTAGTAGTGTGGTTAATATAGGTTAGGGCATGAAATACTACTTGTAAGTACTAGGCAAGCGTTAGGCTCTTTCGAAGTGTTCACTCTAAAAATGTCCTAGTCAAATTTGAATAGAATCCAATCAACAGAGGCACAAACCGGAATTTTGTCAAATCTTTGACTAGATTCGGCTCATAAATGAAACGAATAATTTCATTTTTGAACCATTTCTAGTCAATTTTGAAGCAAATTTTGTCAAATATTTCAAAAGATTCCTGTTCGTGCCCCAATTAACTAGCTGTTCTTTAGAGTTTTTAACGACAAATGCGCTTTATAGATACATATAAAATACATAGCTCTCACCTTCAGCGGGTACGACTATCTCAGATGAACTTTCCCCTGTATTGAATAAATTGAGATGGATTATTTTAATACCATTCATATGATTCATTCACCTATATTGGAAGCACAGAAAGAACTATGTTCCAATCGAAACCGAATTACACAAAATCAACTTGAAAACAGTGCACTGTAAGGAAGACACTATTGTAATTATAAGGAAGAGAAAAAGTAATCGCTCATCGCTGATGCAAAGATTTCTTAATGGCATATAAGGAGTGTGCAACTATAGCCGTACTAACGGTACCATACTACTATGAACGAATTGGTTGTGTGTTAAGTGCTTCGCGGTTGGTCACAGTGACGCTGACTTCCGTGTTCTAGATCTGCACATACTCAAGGATGTCAATAGGGTTACTATTACTAGGACTAACAGTGTTTTATGTCATGATAACATATCCTACAAAAGTAAGGAAAGAGTAAACGTCACATCTTTCTTTGAAGACAGGTAAATGATCTTTTTACTTACAAAAAGTATTATAAACAAAACTAGCTTTGAAAATTAAGTTTTACATTATATTATTGTAATTTTTAAACTTTGTATCAGTCACACCTAGTGCAAATCATTTTAAGATACCTAAATTTGTGCACATATACTTGCCAACAGGGGCGCAAATCCCGGGGGGCAAGGGGGCTTTGCCCCTCAAGTGAAAAAGTGAGAGGCAAACCCTAATTTGCCCCCCCCCCAAAATTGAATAGCAATACTCATTTTTTTCGCCGCTTGGTCACTTTTGACAGATTTGCTAATTATTAACTCAACTTTGCCGCGATATTAATTTACATAAAAAAACTGAGCCATTATGCAGGGCATATCAATTTGTTTGTTACTAAACTCAGGTAGTGTTAGCGTCTCCCGCGCCACGAAAATGCTTACTGTGGAAAACTATACGGTCAGAAAGTTTTGACTGCCCGTGCGCTGTTTCATGGCAAAATTTCGACGATGTTCATTCAGTTCTACGTTCTGCTAAGTCTTAGCTTCTGAGTGACATAAAAATAGATCGTAAACATGAAACTTTTACATAGGGACCTGAATAGATTTCGAAGGCAGCTTTTGCATAGCATTCAGTGGCTTTTAACTTTTGACCTTCTGCTGTTTGTACAAACAAGCTCTGATCGGGAATGTTCATGCATGACTGGATTGGTCATTCAGTAAACTTTCCAATCAGAATGGTAACGTTTGTTTTCAGATTTAGAACATTCCCCCATAGGGACCACCCCAAATTACGTACAAACAGCCACAGATATGAATATGCAGAAGTCTAATACCAATGGGAAGACGCCAGGCGATGTATGAACAATATTACCGTTACGCGCCACAGACTGTGTTGAGCGCGCGTTGTGTGTACAACTGTGGACGTAAACTAGCGTGCAGCTGTAGACAAAGCATTTTGTCACGCCCAGACGACCAGTGAAGTGTAAGTATGAACGTGTGTATGAATTATATATGGATGCAACAGCTCCGCTGAGACAGGGCAAGTGTATCCAAACAAATTGATATGAGGCAATTTCCAAACGAACGCACAACCTAACGAAAACGAGTCACGGCCTTTTCTAGGACTGTAGGAGAAAATCTGTCCTCTACGTATGTTCCTTAGAAAGAACCATTTAGATTTATTATCAATTAAGTAAGTCAATCTGTGGTCGTCTCGAATAATGATTAAACGTTGTCCTGCTTTTTGTACATTTTAAAAAAAATCCCAGTTCTTTCAAAACTTTAATCAAGTGAAGCACATCAGTAGTATCAATTAACTTTGTGCCTTAACTTACCCTTTTGACAAGTGTAAATGTTCTAAAACCCAGGAGCCTTTCCACTAAAAAACTTCCCTTCGAAACAATCTTTCTGCAGCTTCTGAAATACTAAAACCCAGGAGCTTCCGGGGGCTTCGCCCCCTGGACCCCCACCGGGGCTTTGCCCCTGGACCCTACCAGGGGCCCTAAGGCGCTCGCGGTGCACGCTACGCGTGCATAGTTTCAAATCAACGCGTACACCATGCATATTCGTTTTCGCCCCCTCACTCTCAAACAGAGATTTTCGCCCCTGCTTGCCTAAGTCAATCAGACGTTTGGACATTGAAAAATCTTTATGGTCTTATTTTGCAATGAAAAGACCATTATTTTCTTAGTGAGTGCTTTGCAATGATGTGCACGTGGTAAGAAATAAACAGTATTTGCGGCAGTTCTGATCATGAACTGCTTCTTCAGATAGTGTGTCACAAAGAAACTGTCACGTGACCTGACCCTGTGTTATCACAATATGTTTATGAGAAGTTGTGCTTCCATAAACATAAATATTGGTAGTCAGTTGTTCACAGATCTTGAGCCTTTTGTTTTAGGCTAAAGCTCAAAAAAATACTGACACTTTCCTTGTTGAACTGAGAAGTTGGAAGCTGACGTTTGTTTTAAGTTCATTTGCCCATTTTTTTTTTTAAGTAATAATGTTTCATTCTTCCCCATAACATTGAGAGAAATAGCCTTAGTATAGCCTACTTGCAAGCTTGATATCAGGAGTCCAAATAGTCACGTGATCCCATCGGTCCCATTTAATTGTTGGTAGGGAGGTTTTGTCTACTCTTAGGAAATCCAATAACGTTTTGTAAGCAAATGGCACACAATTCTGACAAGGTTTCATTTTCAAAGAGGAAAGCGTTTAAATATTAATGTAAACGAAATACTGGCTCCCAATGCTACAGTACTAGCCTTGGCCATACATAATGGGTAGGCCTAACGTTACTGCTAATTACGATAGTTTATTAGCTTCGACCTGTGAGACTAGTAATTATAAAGTTCTTCTTCTACAATACAATGGGTAGGACTAGTACTGGCTTATTGCAGACTGCATTGTCAAACTATGTATCCTTTCTTATAAGATATGAACAATATAATCCAGGGGTTTTTAATTACTTTCGTTGGCTGGCCACATTTTTCGTTTTGAAAATGCAGCGGGAAACAACAGGCAAGTTAGCTACTCCGAGAGGCGTAAATCCTATTTTCAAATGACTAAACGACGTAGCGGGAAAGCGAAGCTTCTCACTAAACAGCGTGGTGTCTAGAAAGCCCTTCGAAGGGCCCGTAGTAGGGCCCTGGCAACGCTCCCTCAGAACCCCAGAAGCTCAAATATATTAGCTAAACACTGCATGCCTGTGCATACTTTTTCTGTCAATTTAATTTAGGGAGTAAACAAACTATCACAAGTATTGACCATTATTTTGTGCCATAAAGAAAACCCTGGGCCATACAGAGCAGAATGATAATAAACTCATGCCAGATTCGGTGGTAAACATTCACCTTGAATAAATGTCTGGGTGGGGTCGAGGGACATGACATGACACTCGGAGCGTCCCCATAGGTTGCTGCGTAGCCTGCCAAGAATGTAGTAGCTGAATATCTCCCAGGTCGTTGGAAATGGCTTTTACCAATCCTTGTAAGATTTATCTAAATGTTCGTTCATTTCGAGATCTCATGATTTAGAAAAACACACTTCAAGTGAGGAAAATAAGAGGCTATGTTTCAGGCCTATATTTTCATCTACCGAGCGGCATACGTCAAACTTCGTAAGCATGTGTACCTTGGTCTAAGTGGCTTTCCCCTTACCTAACCTTTACTGATCTGGCCATCCTATGTCGGAAAATCGCCCATCGTTTTGATTATGCAGTGGGTGTGTGGTAAGGTTAGTCGACTTATTTTAACTTCTAGATTAAACTTAAATGAAAAAGCATGCCAAGCGAGCGAACATTTGGTAGTTAGGGTCGGTTTTGGATAGGAGAAATGAAAAGAACAAACACTGGGAAAGACATGCAGGTCACCTTACCACTAGTTCTCCCTCTGCTTTGATTTTCCAATTTGCCTATTCGTCAATTTCTTTTTTATCGAAAGTACAGTAATTGTTCGAAAGCCCTCTCCATTCAGATACACTGTAGGCCTTCTATTTTCTAGTCATTGTCAATTTTACCAATATGGGGGCGGGGGGGGGGGCTCTGGCCACGTTACTGGTTTAGAACGATCACTGTCCTGTGAAGTATAGTCAGAGGGGTGGATATAGGGTATTGTCAACCACTGCACCCCGTCCTACCGTAGTCAAAGGGATGGATACAGGGAATCGTAGTAGTCGGAGATGTCGATATAGGGAATTGTCAATCACTATACTCCATCCCTAAGAAATGATGCTTTCTCCTTTCCTTCCGTCATCCCGATCTTCGGCAGCGCCCTCTACCCATTGAATCCATCTTGTAGTAGTCAGAGGGGTGAATATAGGGAATTGCGAATTACTGCACCTCATCCCTAAGAAACAATGCTTTCTCCTTTCCTTCCGTCATTCCCATCTTCAGCAGCGCCCTCTAACGCTAATGACAGGTGCGCGCGAAGTGCGCCGAAAAATAACCTTTCAACACATTTTAGTTATGCTTTACCTCAGTTAAAGTCATAATCGTAAGGGGCGGGGAACAGGGGAACATATGCCCTACCACATCGGGCAAAAACAGTGGATCATTCGGACAAATAATAGAGCCAAGAGCATAAATTATGCTCTTTTGCAACCGACACAGTGGCTTCAAAATTCGGGCAACTTGGTCCAAAATTCAAAATTCTGGCACAAATTATCCCTGACCCCCCAGAAATATTGACCCCCGTACGCCTATGTCCGCATCAAAATATATCTCGGAAAGAAACTTCATATTTTGTTTAAGACCCCAATTTATTCGCGGCCGGATTGGATCGCCAAGCGAGCCGGATGTGACCCGCGGGCCGCCATGGAAGAACCAAGGAATTTTAATCAGTTTGAGGGTGAGATGGAATAAAAAGTTTGATCATGCCAACGACCTTCATATTTTGACATGTTAAATGTATTGTCATTTTTAAGTTAGGTTATGCGTGGTAAAGGTAGACCTAACTAAATGAATCAAGAAGCATGTGTTATAAGGCTGCTCTAAGTTCAGGTCAGTGACATCAGTCTAGAGTGGGAAAGTCCTCAAATCTCCAAACAGGGTAAAGAGTACTTTTATACATGTGAACGTACTGCTTACATCATTGAACAGTCAACTTAAGCAAATCGATTATCCCTAACCTAGTACGAGTGGCGTTGATAGAATTATTCAACAGGGGGCCAAACATAAAGGATCAGCTAAGAGAAGGAGCATATTGAGGCCGAGGGGGTCAAATATATTGCTGTACACACGCGTGACTAAAATAAATCATAAAAGAGGTGTTTGCGCGATGAGTCGCCTAATGCTGGCAGTGGGGCCGAAGGAGAGTTTGGTGATTGGAGGCAGAACAGATGACGTCATAATGCCACCTTAATTCCCCTCCCCCCCCCCCCCAAAAAAAAAGTCTGCGTAAATTGTACTTTTTCGGAGCGCCCTGCGATTGTAAACAGCAAATGTGGAATCCATTTTGTCACTACATAAAGGTGCCATCCTGGGGGGAGGGACCTCCTCCCCCTAGAATTTTTTGTTAAAGTTGCTTAGATGCAAAATGGTGCTACCTTTGGGGCATTTCTGGAACTGATCATATATGGCTGGAAAATATCCTTATTTAGTGTGTTCTAATTTTTGATTAGATGAAAGAGGAGAGTGTGCGTCCCTGCGATTGTATTCAGCAGTGTGGGATCCTTCCGATGTCACTACATAACGGTGCCGTTCTAGGGGGGTTGAGGGGAGAATCGTCCCCTCCCTTTTCAGAAACTTTTGTTAAATTAAAGTTGCTTAAATGCAAAATGGTTCTCTCCTTGGGATATTTTTGAAACTGAACATATATGGCTGAAAAATAACCATAATGTAGTGAATCCTAACTTCTGGTTAGGTGAAAGAGGAGAGTATGTTGTCTTTGAGAAGGTTATGTTATCAACATACCTCCTGAGCCCCCCCCCCCTCCCTCGGCTACTTTAATGTTTTCCGTTCGGGAAAAAAATTTAAATAAAAATACGTGCGTGGAGTCCACAGAATATTCTTGGACTATTACGAAACTTTTCCTTGGCTTCATTATGCATTATTAAGGGGTATCTAAGGCTGGCAGACATCGGTGTAGTGCCTCCTGGCAGCACTAGATTAATTATATAAAATGGGGCACTGATATGATTACCTGACATCCAAATGATACGGTAGAGTATGATGCAGAGCACTTTACAACTATCGTATTTTTACTAAGTTTGAACGAAAATCCAGACGAACAGCTTTCAGCAATGGGAAATGGGAGGGAGGGTATAGGTGCAGGAAGGTGATATTAGACGTCCCTGACAGGTAAAGCAAAAGGGGTTAAAGGACTAAAAAGCGCCTTTCAAAATGTGTTTTTCGTCGTAAGTGTATTAACAATCACCATTTATACCGATAATGGCTACGCGCGAAGCCCTCGGTAAAAATTTTTGAAAAATTTATAACGGGAAATTCGTACTTTGAACCTTCCACATCTGATACAAATTAGATTGAAAGATCCCATAAGCCCTTACAGAGGTTGGGGAATGTTTACTTGTTTTACGGGAGAGTGTTGTGATCAGAATAGTTGCATGTATTATAACCTTAATGATGGTCATGAGGTGGAGTGAAAACAGTAACGAATGCGCGCGAGGCCCGCCGAAATATCCATTAAATATAATAAATATGACAAAACCTGCATTCATGCTCTGCATCGAAATGATTACAATTCCCCCAAAACATATTTGCCAGTCACAAAGCCAGTCTTTTACCTGAGAATTTGTAAGCAACTTTCAACTTTAGTTGTTGTGCTTCTGCAGGAGTGCCTACCGGAAATTATTGATAATAAGGACAATATTGAGGTAAGCTTTTAAGCGAGAGGAGCGCGCGAAGATTTTGAGAGTTTGCAAAGGATTTGCGATAATTCAAATAGTTTGAGAACCATTTGTGATAGAAAATGGTTACAATAGATGAATCACTTGGTCGAAAACACACCTCACCCTATCCCCTACAAAAATCTTTAGCATAAACGCCTCTGGGGATCATTTCAAAATATTCCAAAAAAATCTGATATCGTAGCCCCACATGCCCCCTATGTCGGTGCCACTACCGGCGTGTTTAATTTGTTCAAAGGCTTAAATTTATATATATATATATATATACATAATATATATATATACATATATATACATATATATATATATATATATCTATATCTATACAGGTATCTGTATGTATATGTATATATATAT
Source organism: Holothuria leucospilota (assembly GCA_029531755.1). Taxonomy (NCBI): domain Eukaryota; kingdom Metazoa; phylum Echinodermata; class Holothuroidea; order Aspidochirotida; family Holothuriidae; genus Holothuria; species Holothuria leucospilota. Next base: position 47,082 of record JAIZAY010000063.1, on the reverse strand, counting down.
ATATATATATATATATATATATTTCTCTAATTCGGCACTTAGGGGGAAAGTTGTTGTTGAAAAGTCGACCTTAAGGGGAAAAAAAATTTCGGGTGAAATATAAGTTTCGCCTTAACGTTTCCACACACTTTTTCTATAGGAATACGTAAACCTACAAGGGCGCCCTCTAAGATTTACAAACTAGATGCCATTACTTCAAAGTTGTCAAATTTACGGACACCTAGCTGTTAACACGAACGGATGGCTGGCCATTGAAATAACGTTAATTTATATGTTTAGACGTTAGGGCGAATTTATTTCTTATGTATTTTATTATCTTTTTTTCGCCCTATGTACAGGCAGATATAAGAATTTCCCCTTAAGGTGGGAATTAGCGTTATATATATATATATATATATATATATCTATATATAAATATATATATATATAGATATATATATATATAGATATATATATATATATATATATATATATATATATAAGTAGGTCGAAGTTAGGTAGATCGAACGTGGAATAAGTAGGTCGAAAGTTGTGTTTGGTGTTCGATCACCAAACACAACTTTCGACCTATATATATATATATATATATATATATATATATATATATATATATATATATATATATATTTATATATACATTCCAAAGATTGAGGTAGAGCCATCCAAATTGGTAAAGTGCTCAACCAGTAAAGGGAGCTTGGTACATTCAAAATATAAGAAACTTGAAACTATATGTTTGCTTTACAACACTGTTTCGTAAGGGCTGTACAGGCCCTCACTCATGAGAAGCTGTATGCAGAATGAACTTGGCCTATGTACTCATACCAAATATTTGTGGATGCAGAAAGGATCAAGCTACATTACACTACATTACACTATAGTGTTGAACAATGGAGTTAAATCCTGGGTTTTTCACACCCCACTGGTCAGAAGTTATAGTCAGGAAAGCTCCAAGGGATAGATTACATGTAGCTATTCAACAAATGTTTTTTTTTTTCTATGGCGACATGCACTTACGAGTTATTTTAAGTATTTTTCCTTTTTACATAGGTTACATAATTTGCTTGAAGATGACTAAGGCTTTGCTTTGCTTACAACTTTCCACTTTATTGAGCACTGCACGTTTTTTCCTTCAACCTCTAAATGTATTCGCTCAGGGCTGTGGCATTCCTTCTTTTTTGTCCTAAAACTGGATACATATCCTGTGTAGAGTGATTTGAAATTGTAAGACCTATGTAGGTTTTCACTTTCAAATTATCCTGCCTGGTATGTATATATATATATATATATATATATATATATATATATATATATATATATATATATATATATATATATATATATATATATATATATATATATATATATATCTAATCCGGCACTTAGGGGGAAAGTTGTTGTTGAAAAGTCGACCTTAAGGGGAAAAAAATTTTCGGGTGAAATATAAGTTTCGCCTTAACGTTTCCACACACTTTTTCTATAGGAATACGTAAACTTACAAGGGCGCCCTCTAAGATTTACAAACTAGATGCTATTACTTCAAAGTTGTCAAATTTGACGGACACCTAGCTGTTAACACGAACGGATAGCTGGTCATTGAAATAACGTTAAAGTGTACCTAAAGTCTGAAAATTCAAAAATATATATTACAGAGCATGAAAACTGAATTCCAATGGTTCAATTCCCATCTTCACAGGACTTTCTTAAGCTGAGATATAAAATGTTGAAGTTTATTCACTCGATTTAAAAAGGTAGATTGCGCAATAATTTGTGATGTCATTGTTGTACTACTCAAATTACAATCTTTGTATTTCTTTGTTTTTCTGAAAGCCACCGCACCTTGTGCCAAAATGTGATCGCGTTCTTACTGCTTTGGGGTGACTTGACTATATATAAGCCCTCTCTGTACAGCATGTCATGCAAGAAAACAGGAAGCGGTCAAGGTCATATAGACATTTTTAATTTTAAAAGAAAACAAAGCATTTAATGTGAGTTGTACAACAAGAATGTCAAAAATTATTGCACAATGAACTGTTTGGATTTAAGTGAATAAATTTTAACATTTAATATTTCAGCAATGGAATAACCTATGACAACGGGAGTTGGACCAATAAGATTAATTTTGTAACCTCTAAAAGACGTTAGGGCGAATTTATTTCTTATGTATTTTATTATCTTTTTTTCGCCCTATTTACAAGCAGATATAACAATTTCCCCTTAAGGTGGGAATTAGCGTTATATAAATATATGTGTATATATATATATATATATATATATATATATATATATATATATATATATATATATATATATATATATATATATATATATATATATATATATATATATATATATATATATATATATATATATAACTAGCTAACTCAATCTGCAGACAGAACTGTTTCGATCTTGTTAGATCTCATCAGTGCAGCTCAGAGTATATATATATATATATATATATATATATATATATATATATATATATATATATATATATATATATATATATATATATCTATCTCCAGACCTAGACTGAAGCAACTGTGGAAAAACGTATTAATATGCAATTCCTAACGGGAAATATTATATTTAAAATGCACCAAAATTGCACACAAAAAAAAGAGTTATAATCATTATCAAATCAGTCAAGATCAACAATAAACTCCAGCAACAGCTGCATGTCTTCAAAATATCGTGCATTACAAGTGAGTAACTGATGTTGCATCATTTGATATTTTGAACCTTTTCTAGAGCAACAAATAACTGCATTTCTTTCTTTGAGAACATTTTCCATAAAAGGAACACTACTGTGATGTCTTATTTTGAATTATCTATCATTCAGTATCTCTACATAGTGGTTTTAAAATATGAAAATTGAGAAACGTTCCACTTCCCTTCAATGAAGAGTATAAATTGATGTTTCATTACAATGGTTTAACCCAGGTTTCTTGACTGTATTCGTTGCCATGGAGTTAAACATGTATTTTCATCTGGAGGATCGTGAAACCCCATTTTTTTTTCTTAGATTACCTCCCACATTAACGATTACTTCATATCAAATATTTAAGACATGACTAAAAAAAGGAGATAGAATAAACTGCTAGACAATCAACATTTCTCAGAACAGGAAAGAGCAAATATACATAAAAGGAATCGTTGTTTCAACTTTCATAGTTAATAAACTAAAATAAGAAGAGTGTGTGTATGCATGGAGCTTTGTGTGGTTTACCTGAATGGCAGCGAATACAAAATGTTAGAAACACACTTCATAAATCGTAAAATCTAAGTTTCCTCAGTGCAGAGTCCCTGGGTTTATGGCAAAACAGTTGAGATCTTTTTGTAAAGTAGTTGGCGGTGGGGTTCAGTATGTTACCATTGAACTATTATTCCATGGCAGAGTGGTTCCTGGAAGGTACTGTAGTCGAGATTCTAGACAACCTGAGTTTGGATACTTTGTCATAACGAGCTAGTTCCAGAACAACTCACCCCAACACCCTAAAAAAAAATTACCACCTAGACAACTTCTCCAGGAAGGTTCAGCTCCTCTGAAAAAATTATGCAGTCAAGGTAACTGCCCCTCATATAACTCACCCCTCCAGAAAATTTGGAATTGTTTAGCTGGGGTTATGGATATTTTACATAAGGAAATCATGACCCTGGTGGAAATTGTCTCTGTGGGATATGAGAGTCATGAAGGAGCTAACCTTTGGTTCCTGACCATTAAAATATACTGTTGTCAAGTTGTAACTTTGGGTCATGTTTTGCAATGGTGTATTCATTCCATTAGACATTCCATCACATTCAATTTGAACACAGCATGGGAGATAGAACTATTTGTGTCATATATAAGGGTTTGAGCAATGGCTACACCATATTTTTCACGTTTTTTCGATCTGTTGAACAGAAATGGGGTAATTGTGTAAGAGAAAAAATCTTGACTTCTAGTGTTCATCAAGTAAGTACAGTCGATACGATGTTTGAGCAGTTTACTAACATGATAAGTTTTACCCACTACAGGTAGATCTGCACCTAGGTCCCTAGAATACACTGTAAAAAGTCATTCGTTTGGTATACCTGAGTTACCGTTCAACTTAAAAAGGGAGAGAGAGTTAGGTATAAAGGAGAATCTGAACCTGTTACTGTTAGAACTGGGCATACAAAACCTGTTGCCTGAATAAAGGAAAACATATTTTGGGAAGAGAGGGTGTCTTTTATTATTTTTTCTGTGTTCTGGTGTGCCATATCACTTATATATTTCAGAAACGGTTTTTAGATACATTTCATGGCCAACAACACGGCTTGCAACCTTAACGATCATTTCCAATTTCCTTGAAGAGTTTTATTTAGCAGCCCATAAATACCAATAATACTGAAAGTCAGCATGCTTTGTATTACAGACTGGTAAAAAAGTCTAAGAACAGTGTTGTCAGTTCTTGAAAATACTTCAGTTTCCTTAAAAAATACATTCTTTGGTTAGCTTTTGAACACATGGCATCAACCTGTTCTTTGAAGGTAAGTTTACAGTCAATGATAGTACCTAAATATTTTTAGTGACCCACCAAATCAACAATCTCATCGTTAACTCTGATTGGAGCAAGATCACCTGGTTGCTTCCTGAAGTTAAATAACATTTCTTATTTTTTTTCTTTTTGACATTTAATTTCAAACAGTTTTGGTTGCACCAAGTAACAAAATCACTATTTTCATCCTCGTAGGGGTACAATTGTTATTTCGCAAGTATCCTGTTATCACGGTATCATCAGCATATTTAATAATTGCACAAACATCACGTTTACTCCTGCAGTCATTAGTATATAAAGAGAAGAGGATGGGGACGAACAGCATCCCTGTGGAGCACCTGTACTTATAGACCGAACATCAGAACATAAGCCATTCATCTTAACAAACTGTCGCCTTTCTCTTAAATAATTTAGAATCAATAGTAACCTACAATGAACACCCATACCCAAAAGTTTGTTTATTAATAAGTGCGGCTGAACGGAATTAAAGGCACTTGAAAAGTCAGCAAATGTGGCTCGAACAAAAGAATTTGGTCTTTCTAGGTGTTCAAGAGTATTATGCAAAAATAATAGGACTGCATCCTTAACACCTCGTTTGGTTCTATAAGCAAATTGTGTGGGGTCTAGCATAACACCACTCTCAGTTAACAAAGTTCTGCAGACAAGTTTTTCAAGACATTTCATTACCGTGGATGTAAGTGCCACTGGTCGATAACTATTCAAGGCAGTCACATTGCTTGATTTTGCACTGGAGTTATTGCAGAAGTTTTCCAAATAAGAGGGTTGTCACGCGAATAAATTTTGTCCTGAACTATTTCAGTGAAGATAGGCGCTAACTGAGCAGAGCATATCTTAACAATGTTATTACTTATACGCAAAAAGCGTTCGTACTTCATCTACTGAAAAAGTAACCCTATTTATATCATTACACTTATCAATTAACATTGCACGAAGAAAAAGCTGTTCATCATTAAATTCAATCACATCAAATCTAGAGTAAAATTGGTTGAGTTCATTAACAAAGTCCATAGTAGCATGAGTATTTTCTGACTTTTTCAATTTATGACCTGTGATGGTGGACATTACTTTCCACACTGCCCTACTATCGTTGCACTGAAATTTACCTTCACGTTTCTTTCCATATTGATATTTACACCGTTTGATTTCCCTTTTAATTCGCCTTTTATGGGGTTCCTGCTGTTGCATAATACTTGATATAATAGGTCAAGTGTTTTTGTTTAATCAACATCTTCAAATCCTTTGATACCCATGTTTTGTTGTTCGGAAAGTCTCTACGTGTTTTGGCTGTTACATGGACTCAACTCAAAAGTGAATATATTCATTGACCGTCGTAACCTTCTTATTGATGCCATCATCGTAAAACACGCTCCAGTCTGTGCTTGAAAAACAAGCGCTCAATTCATCCGTGACTTCTTCCGACCAAACTTGGTATTTAACTTTTGTCTGTTTCTCTTGTTTGACCGTCTGTTTGTATAGCGGGAGTAAGTACATGGTATTGTGATCCGAGTTTCCAAGAGGTGGCAAAGTTTGACTTTGAATTGGCATTTAACGTTTCCGAAACATGTATCTAAAACACGCTTCCCTGGTGCATTTGTCAACGTACTGGACAAAATTGGTATAGCGGAAGTTACATTTATTAAAATGTCCCATGATAAGTTTATAGCATCAGGATTTGATGTATCTATACTTTCAATTTTTTCAGAAAGGATTTCAATAGCTCTACTATTGCTCGCCTTTGGGTGAATATAAACAACAGTGATGAACAAGCGACTGAATTCCCGTGGAAGATAAAATGGCTGCAATCCTACTGCCAGTAACTCTATATCCTCACAGCAAAACTTCTCCTTAACGACATAATTGTTGCACCAGTTTTTATTAAAGTAAAGGCAAACGCCACTTCCCTTAGATTTTTCCTGAGTGATGAGTACGACCAGCTCTAATAAGAGTAAAGTTATCAATTTCAACTGCACTGTCCGGTATGTCAGGGTTAAGCCAGGTCTCGGTAAAGCACATAACATTAGAATTTTGTGGTTAACGAAAGTTCGTCAATTTTATTGTGGGGGGATCGAACGTTTCCAAGTATAATCCTAGGCAGAGGGGTTCTATGCTTTAAACGTCTTAAACGAACTGGGACTCCATGTTTTTTACCTCTTTTCCGTTTCTTCATTTCTTTGGGGTAATTGTCGTAGATAAATGGCCCATACACACGGTCAGGCTGTAACCGTTTAAGTTCAGTAGCACTATAAACACGTCTTGTAACGAGAATATTGTTAAAATCATTTAAAAAATATCTAGAAAGAAGCATGGCAACGAAAAAACCACAAAGCCACCAGTGTAAGTACAGTGTACATGATAACAACTACCACCAAAATTATTTGCACAGCGACATATATATTCAATTTGTCTCAATTTTGTCAGTGGGGAAGCTAAGTCTGCATATACTCAGTGATTAGTTACAAAATCTAAGGTTATTTGAGGTTGCGAGACTTAATTTCTGTAAACGTAAAAAAGTCCTCTGTTTCCAAATTTAATGGCGAAATCTGATACAATGTTCGATTTATAGAGTTTTGAAGGTGGTAAACAAAAGTTGTTACTGGCAAAATTTTGTCGTCATTTAAGGGGTTAAAATTGGACCTCTTTTAAAGAGCGTATTCAATGATAAAATTTAGGCCACAGATCTTCCCCAATGCATCTGAAGTTTGTTTTCCCGTTTGTTGGTATCTAATACTAATATGAAGCTAAGCTTAAATTAAAAATTGTGTTCAGTTCATAGATTTGAACAAACCAGGAATGCTTTGCAATCCATGTTTCCTGTTTAGTTTGTGATGAGCTTTACTAGGTCTACAGTAGCCCCCTCGGCTGATTTGCATTTGTTATGTTTTTGTGTGCGAAATACAATGGAGATGGTGTTTCCACTGATGCAGGAAGTCCATTTTTCTACTCTATTATAATTTGTCTGTGGTAGTTCACGATTTAGATTCTCTCTCTCTCTCTCATTTTTTTTTATCATAATCATATAGAAAGTAATAATGAACGAACGGGTATAAAACGTGCCCTCAAAGCGAACCCAAGACAGCGTTTGTGAAGGAATTAAGCTCTTATTCCTTATTACATTGAAGAAATAATCATATTTAAGTTTTTGGAGAACATGGGTTCCGACCCCTTGTTTCTTCTTGAAAAAACACAGTTTTCAAGATTTTTTTTTCCTTTTCTTTCTACTTGATGGATAAAAGACAGTGCACTTCTGTGCAAGGTCTTGTAGCATTTAAAATAAGCTGCAACGCCGCAATAAGAAGCAAAAGTGACAAACCTGATGCATTCATACCCACATAGTATTTACATATTTGCAAAGTGTGGGAGTACAGAAATTCAAGGAATGGTTGTCGGAAGAAATGTAAAATATCAGCCATCTTTGCAATTAGCATAAAAAAGTAAAATCCGCGTTTCTGCCTTCTCTGAGAAGTAGGACGAGATTTTGGTTTCATATTTTTCATACTTGGCCTTATGGTTTCAATTCTTACACCTCAACACACAGAGTGATAAAAACGTTCAAAATTGCTTAATTACACTCTTAAAACACCGGGGATAAATTTAACCAGGATCGGTGTTCTATTTACTCCAACACAATCCTGGATAAATTTTCCATGAAATCCTACTTTAACTCAAATTCTGGTTAAAGAAACTAGGATTTGCGTTAGTTTAACCAGGATTTCATGAAAAATTTAACCAGGATTGTGTTGGAGTAAATAGAACACCGATCCTGGTTAAATTTAACCCCGGTGTTTTAAGAGTGTAAGATAAGATTTGGTGAAACGGTGAGCCAAGGCCTTTTTGTAAAATAACCAAGGACGTTTATCAAGAAGTTTGATAATAATAAGGTGCACGGGGGGACATGATTTTTTTCTCGTGAAACTCAGTGGGTGAAGCCATTACAACATTGGAATGTGGGACATAATGGTGCATTCGGAGTTATTCATAGCCTACCTGCATCAACTAACTTTGTTATAAGTTAGTGGAACGTTAGTCAAATTATCATTTTAATATTATAACCATTTCATTCGTTTTTATTTTCTCACGTCTAATGATATCATGGAAGCCAACAAAGGTCTTTATGCCACTTACCAGTCGAGATGCTTGCTTGAAACTCGTCCATTAGCCTGCTGAGAGAACTCATTCCAATATGTTCAAAACACTTAGCAAGAGCAGTCACATCATTTTCCGACATGATGCTGTTCGTTTTCAGTTTATCGATGAACTTCGTGTCTTCTTCAACGTTTTTACTGAGATAAAAGCTTCTCTCTACACTGAAATAAATCAACACTTTCCTGCGATCTTCCACGGTGAGCTGATTACAAATTTCAGTACAAAGCTGTCTGTAGTCCAGATAAGCCATCTAAGAAATAAAACAATATCATGATATTTATATTCATATCATTGCTAGGGTAAAATAACTCCACCCAGCGCAATGAAACGACTGTATATGGTTTTTCGTAAGTAACTTGATATGGGTGAATTTGAACGACTATACCGACGTTACATTCTACCGTTTGCAAATCGGACGTTTAGATGGTGGCAATAAGTAGTGGAACTAGCTTTAGTCTCCCTGCAAAAAATATGTTTTAAGCAACAATTCATACATTTGTGGAAAACAATGTGATCCTAATTTACGGAACATAATTACCAAACTTAAAACAGCTTACTTCTATTTGATTGTATGAAAACGTGATAAGGGTCCCTGTCAACTGCTTGGTGTAGACGATACTTACGAACGTTTGCTAATCTTATTGCTTATTTAATTAATTTATTTATAACTTCTATGGACTGTTCTGACTGAATGATAATTAGTGAGCATTACCAAAGCATCCCTTTAGATATTGAACTTTCAGAGGGACGGAGAAACAGAAGAGATAAAAATTATTCTACTAGTCGGAGCATATCCGGACCTAGACTTTGATTTCAAAACCGAATCACAGTTTCCGTGACCGAGGCTGAGGCGGAAGGCTCTTATCGACTTTCTACAAAATCAGTTGTGCCTTACAGCATTCTTGTAAAAACATACAGTATATAACCTCAAGTGAAATAATAATGATTCTGACATGGCTATTGTATTTATTATTCTCTTTTCTATGCAATTTTGATACCCTCGAGGAGGTGTCGTAGTCTACACACAATTAGCAGAAATAGACATACTCTTAAAAGAATTTAAGACATGATATGATAAAAATCACAAAAGGCATCAACAGAATACTATTGCAATATTTACGATCAAATAAAAATTAGGCTTCTGCCGGGCTTTACATGAATGACTAAGTTGAATCTTGTTCTAACCAGGGAGCTGTTCAATAACAACTCTCTGGCATAACCCCAATATTCTAAGGAAAGTGGTCGTCTGGTCGCAGCTGGATCCAATATGGTCCAAGAAACATGTTGAGAAAAAGGGAATAGAATGATTGCTATTCTCACCAATCGTATCCTATTCGTTTCTGTCTAGTCTTTAGGATAATTTTTCCAATATCAAATCCAGTGGTGCGTATTAATTAAAATGCTCTTAAAATGTAAGTTTTTCGTCAGTGTTTATTACCATGTGTATGTCCTGTAGGACAGATTGAGTACAATTATTTTTTCACAAACTTCATGTAACCCCACCACCGGTTTCATCCTCAATCTAACCCGACCATACATTAAATTGACATTCCGTTTAGTCAGACATCAGCAAGCAAGATTAGAGGGGAGGAAAGTTGAGCGAGTTGCATCGACAAAAATTTTGACAAGGCCTGCGCTTTTTGGTAGAATACTGACTTACATATAATGCCAAATAACGTTTTTTTTTTGTTTTTGTTCTTTCTGCACTGTTTTACTTAAACTGTGGTTCTCCAAAGTATGAGACATCAAAATAATTCGTCTGTTTAGATGTAATTTCTAGAGTGGTTGACTTGATTTGCTGACCTGGACTGTAATCCGACTCGAGTGGCACTTTTTGTGAAGAAACACGACTTTCGACTTAACTTGACGTGAAGAAAAACGACTTGCGACTTGCTAATATGTTTAGTATCTGAAGTAAACTGATAATTGGTTTTTGCAAATAAAATCCTAATTTAAACAAAATTCCACACAGTAAAATCAAAAGCAAAACATTTCATTTCGGTATCATGATAAAAAGGGGCATTTTATGCGTTTATTGTCAAGAGATGATTGCTAGCCCCTGTTTTACTACTAAACCTCTTCCATCATTATTTGCATTATAAGAATGTCCCATTTCTCATCAGCTATACCGTTGAATTGTCGATGCGGATTATATTGTGAAAGAGCAAAACGCTTTTAAGAATTAAAATCTTATGTGGGGACCTGTTTATCAAGAAGAACCCTTGGGGCTGTTTCATGCGTGCGCTTGCAGTTAATGTCATACTTTTTACTTTTGTAGTACAGAGTGGGACCAATAATCTCACCCTTACTGTTATCAATTGGACTTGAAAAGTCAATTTTTTTTTAACTAAATCCTATTGTCTTGACCTTTCATTTCATTATTTTGACTACTAGGGTCATATGTATTTGCCTCTTTATTCCCGGATCATTATAAGGACCTGACCTCATAATGTTAACATCAAAATGAAATATGTAGTTTCAGTCCCATAATTTTAACGTTTTAATTGCAATTTTTATTTCATTAGTTGGACTGACATTATTTTGTTTGGAAATAAAAAGCCGCAGTTTTGACTTTAAATGCTACAAAGTGTCTTGTCAAGTCAAATTGTGATTTTTAAGTGAATGTTTTGCTGATAAAAATGTCACTTTAATAGAATGAAAAGTCCAAATAATGACTCTTAATGTAAAAATTATCAGTCAAATAGTCATGATAATGAGATTTAAGTAACAGCTATTGATTTGAAAAAAATTAGTAGCACTACGACTGCACTACGAGTGAACTAAAAGATTACGGTATATTTTCAAATGTCCAGGTTTTCCAAAATGAGATAAGTAATGCGGATTTGACATCTAATCCTATCTATTTAGCTATACATTATTCCACATATGAATTTTAAGCCATTGATCTAATAACTGTGAAAAGGTATCAGCTTTCAAATACCACAAAATGGCGCTTGCACCATTCTTTCTGAGAACATGGTATTGCCCCAATACCTTTCCGAGGTCTTTAACTTCTCAACACCCTAAGCTTCAGCACTAAAAGTGTCACAAGGATAATTCAATTTTACATTAACCTTTAAAGTGTACAAGTTACGCGTCTCTATTCTGCAGTTTTATAATAAAACCATTACACGAAGGCTTTCAAATATTCAATGGAAAGTTGAGGTCATTGTCCACTTATTACTTAGAGACATTGAATGATTATGCTTCTCTTTGCTTATATACCTGGAAAAATGTTAAAGTTGGCTAAATTATGAGGGCCGTGTTACAATTATTAAAGGGTCTGTAAGTTCATAAAATTTGAAAAAAAGTACATTTGGAATTAAAAATTACATCATCTACCCGACTAATTAAGGTCAATACTGATGCTATAAAAAGTCAGTATTTCAACTTTCAACGAATTTCCCCAAAACCGTCAATTTCGAGAATACACATTGAGTTCGGGATATTTTTTTAAGAAATCAGACATTTTTGAGAAATCACTTGCAGGAAACTTAATTTAGCCTAGTTACCAGATTAGTTAAAATTATTTCTAAGTTTAATTTGAGGTCATTTATTAATTTCCGATTTGCAACGACTTAAAAAACTTCCTTTTTAATTAAAATAAAGTTCTGATTTCAATGGCACCAGCCGTTGGGCCATGCCCACCTCACTGATGCCGACTTGTTTAGTACCTTATATATGTAAATTTTTTAACACAAATTTTACTTCAAAGTTAGCATATATGGCACCAGATTGCATGTATTGACACATAATTTTTGAAAAATTTTCAAAGGGGAGGAGGACACCCCCTCCCTTTAGACGCTTCCCCAGGCCGGCCATCACACAATATAATGCATGCCCTCACCTCCACGAGAGAAATCCTGGCTAGGCTACTGACTATTATCATTATTATTGTAACGACTTCCCCCGAAATTATATTCAATATGGAAGGGTAGTAGTACTGCAAATGATTGTATGTATTTGGCATGCGGTGTGATAACCGATCCATGCCTATCTAATAGGTATTTTTATAGTTTCCTTTTCCTTTGAATATTTTTTTATTTTTGTTGCTTATATTAAAATCGGAAAAATAAAATTGATCAAATATGATGTTTTGATGTGGGAAGGTGGGTCAAGGTCTACAAATCGCGTCTGGTCCACCCCCCCCCCCTGGTCAAACATTTTCCTACGCCGCTGGAGGGAAATAGTAAACTGCAAAAAAGTGAAACTACGACCATTTCTAACCGCTACTTCGGTGATATGCTCAGATGAGATATCAGGGGGCGAATTCATAAAGAATAATTAGGCGCAAGAAAGTGTGTCATTTAGACATACGCAGTCAATCTTGCTCAGTCCTTAGTCACGAGAAGAGATGTACGTAGATGTTTCTTGAAACTTTATGCAGCTCTAAAATGTCGAAAGTATAAAAAGCCAAAGCAACACATACAGAGGCATGCTGTACCAAACAGTTGTGCACGACGCAGGACTGCGGTATCTATCACAGCAACCGTGCACGTCGTATTAACATGAAGAGTCAAGGTGATTGACTGAAAACAAGGGCGTAGGCTGAATTTGGCATGGGGAGGTGCACATTTCAGGTAGGTGGAACCAGGAAGACTATCTAAGCGGAGCACCAGCATTGCTTGGCGCGGAGCGTACAAGAAAATTTTCGGTTTTAACCCCCCCCCCCCCAGATGGCCGGAAACAGCATTTCCCGAGCCTTAAGCCACATGTACACATCCTTCAAAAAGTGATCTCCTGTCTGCCGTTTCTCAATTTAAATGATACACGAATCGTTAATGCATGACTTTTTTATTCAAATTGAAATGTCGCCATATTTATATTCTAGCCTGATAGGTTTTCCCAAGGCTTTCAGACTTTGACTTCCGCTGACCTCAAATGACCTTGACACAGATTAAGAGGTCAGCTATACTCTCATGTACATCTTACATGTCAAATAGGAACTCAATCACCTATTTTGTTCCTCAGATATCACTCCTACTAGGTTTCAGAGACTTTTTTGTTCTGAAAAAGATATTCCTTCTATAAGGTTTTTCAAGACTTTGACCTCTGCTGGTCACCTCAAATAACCTTGAGCTTCAAGCACAAAACAACAGGGTTTTCCTCAAGTTCACATGGACAACACATGGCAACTGTCAATTTTATTATTACAAAATACTTAAATGTCGTAACTCTCAGTCTGAGAGATAATCATTGGACTAATTAGTACATTACCTATGGTTTGATGAGGGACTTCAGTTCTAGTCGCCTTGGGTGGAGAGAAGCGTAGATGTCGACCACCCGATCAAGATCAATTTGTTTGCTATAATGAATATGTATCAGAGCCAAAGATGACAACCTCTCCTGGCCCATAGTGACCCGTAGATATGAGTGCAAGCGTCTCAGTGCACTCGCACTCCTTAAAATAATGGAAATAATAATTTTAAGGGAAGATTTTACATGACACTAGACCTTCGTAAGCTAAAGTACAGAGACTTCTATATTTAGAGCTCTGATATAGAGGGCTCTGATACCGTGGCTCTATAAACCTTCATGTTCATTCAAGGCGCATCCTGTAATTCAATTACCAAACTTACCGATGTAGGTTGGTGTGTGGACAAAAGTCATGTTCGTCCTTGTTTTCACAGCTGTTGAAAACAGAAGGAGTGCATTTTTCTGTATCCCAGGCCAGAGCGGAACTCCTCTGCCTCAACGGGTGGGTGCACGTGCACCCAATGCACCCCCCAGCCTACGCCCTTGAAAAATGAGGAAGAACGAAATACCACTGGACTCACGATGTGGTTGTGTGTATTTATTGCAGTTACGATGTATATCTTTACAAATTTCGTGAGTTGTCTTCGTGAATACCACCTTAAATCGTTCTTGGGCAATGCGTCAATATTTTGAGATACGAAAGGAACTTACGTCAATGTTAGTAAATCCGTCGCAGATCTTCAAAGCTTGAAGGTAAAGTAATCTTTCTTTAGACCTCAACACAAGTCCTACTTAAAAATAACGTTTAAAATTCCTTCTTTATGTCAGATTAACTCCTAAGTTAAAATTCAGTCTAACAGGAATAACAAAAACCTTTTAAGTAGTGGGATTGAAATCTTCTGTTACCTTCAGTTCCCCGTTCGTAGATCATTCAAATAAGAATAAAGATCAGTTATGGCTTAGACACTGTTGTAAAGGCGACCTTATTTCACTTGAGACTTCACCAATAGTGACTCAATTTGCTGTTTAGTATTACATCGATATCTACTACCTTAGTGAGTATGATGGCGCCATACCTATTCTTTTTACAACTTGGAACATGTAGAAGAATAAAGTAGCAAAACGTTTGTCTTTTCGGCAGATTAAATGCAATGGAGAATAACCTATGACTCCAATTAAGGGAAAAAACGTTTCAGATATATTAAAAGATTTTTGTTTTTAATTTCCTAGTAGGCCTATAATGTATACACCTGTAATATATCATAAGTGGGTCAAGACAATTAAGGGGGTGCTATCGTTGTGTTAAAGGACGTCAGAAAAGGTACGCGGAAGTTCAAAAATCCTATTGTACACAATAAGTCAGCCTTATTTTAGCACCTTAAGTACAAAGTTCGCCTTTTGCACCTTCTTAATCTTTGTCAATAGGGTTTGTCCTTGCTATTTTTTGGGTAACATGATCGTCAGGCTATGGCCGATGTGGATACCTAGTGGTAAATTTGCTTTATAGGAGGAAGAAGCTCAAAACATTTACCGATAGAGCTGTAACGGATCTAACAAATCCGCTTAAATTTCCAGGCTAGAACGCAGATTCATACATCCCTTTCCCTAGCTGTCAATATGAGGGCACACTTGTAGTACTCGAGTACACGATTATATTCTCCTCTGTTTAACCTATAAGCTTGTACTCCGACCCGTACTCAGTGGGTTGGGAATCAGGTACGTGCAAGCAAGCGCAGGTTTTTGTGCCCATGTTGTAATTGTACTAGTCGAAGTTCTTTAAGAGTATGAGACTGAGAAAAGCTCTATGACAGTACCTTCGTCGCCATTGGCGGAAACATTGCTCCTGTGTCAATACCTCTTGCAGTCCTTGAACCCTAACGCCGCGTCAGCCTCTATATCATGGGCTTTCCTTGTGCAATAAATAAGTTTAATGCATCCAAAATAGCCCTTCTGCTCAGCTGTGTAACGTGTTGAAAGTAATACACATACAAAGTTTCGGCCGTCTTCTTATCTTGTATTGCTTCCGGAGGCTCTGCCTCCGCCCCTGGACACCACGCTTGCAAATTCGCGCTTTTCACTTGTCGTACTCCTTTGCTACACTTGTGACTCTCCTCCAAAGCAGTCGGGGGAATCATAGGTCGTCCCCCCCCCCCCGAAATCCTACACACGCCACTGGAAAGCACTCTCAGACCCATATGGGATTCACATCCGTTCTCAACTGGCACCGATGATTTTCAACCCGAGCAGATTGTGCTCAACTGGAATGTTCAACAACTACAGAACGGGGATTTTGGGGATCTGTGAAGAAGGGGAGTAGAACCTTTTGGAACTGAGAGAGTTGCGAATGAGAATGTACCATTTCGGACTAGTTGAATTTTGTTGCAACACAGAAGGATTTTGGCAATTCCATAAAGGACTGGGATCAACACCAGTAAAGTTTACAACAAAAGCAATACAGCGAGACAAATAGAGATGAGTACATTACTCAGACTAACGTGAAGAGGTGGGATACATTGATCAAGATACTCTTCGGGCTTGTAGGCAAGCAAGGTTTTGAAAGGTATGTTACATCTACTTAGGACAATCCATTATGACATTGTTATTTTATGTTTCCAATACTTTCAAGAGCGACCCTCTTCTGGCTATATGTTGCCTGCTTCCCACAGTCCTCCTGGACCAGTCAAGGAGGGAGAAGAAGATAAGAAAGTGGGATAATTACAATTTGTTGGGTATTCTGTAACCCACATTTGCTACTACAAATGGATACCAACCATCCTATTCTCTTCTGTTTCTGAGGCATTTTAGCGCCAAGAAGTACTCACTGTTGAAAATTGTTCTCTAAAGTTACTGCTGAAAATTTCCCGGAATCGTCAGAGAAACCATTTCCATACATGCATTAATGTTAAACAAATTTGGGTGTCTCTCCTTAGCTGTTTATTTATTTATTTTTTTTTGCAAGGTGACCCTAGTGAATTAAAAAGAGTGGTCAGCTCTCCAGAACTCAGTGACGTGACCAAAGTAATGATATATCGGGATAGAAATTTGTTGATGTGAAAATAGTCAATCGAAATCCCATGGTGTATAGGAGTTAATTTTCAAGAAACCAAGGGTAAGGTCTGGTTTTATGTAGTGATTTGACTACACTAGGTAGTATGCTATAGCGATTGTGCTATTGCTAGGCGCGTTTCGACCGTGGAAGATAAGTACCCGGTCTCATCAGTAGCGGTAGGATAAAAAACGGCGGTGGATGCCATTAAAAGTTGTATTAAGTCAAAAGGGATAAATTATTCATGCATGAGTTCTACAAGGATCTCAACCAGAGATATGTCGGTGTGACTTAAAAGTGATGTTTCCGAAGTGAAAGATGCTCTAATAAGAGAGTCGCTCAGGTTATAAGCGAGAATGGCTTTATCAAATTTTTAATAACAATAGTATTGTCATTACGCAATGAGCGTTGGGCAGCCATTTCTTGAGAGGATAAATTCCTGCCTGCGTGGCGGATCGGTATTTTAGCTAGACAGGCCTTAGTATTAAGGAGACAGTCCTCAAGGTCACAACAGGGTGTAGGGCACGGTCGCCAGGGAGACTTTAGACGGAATTTGGTATAGGGTTTAGAGGGTTTATCATGCATAAAATAGGTTTTTCTCATTGTACGTGTAAGCTGGTCCAAGCTTGTAGTAGAGAAGTCCTATAGGCTGTGATGGTGTTGGGATAAAACCAAGACCCTTTCCCAGCAATAGTATTTCTGGGTCGGTAAGGGTTCGTTTAGAAAAATTCCTGATAAATTTTAAATTGGTATTAACTTGCTCTTTAAGTGAAGAATTTAATCTTAATTTACGATTGAACCTCGATCGGTTAGGGTTATCCGGGGGGGGGGGGGGGGGGTTGGGGGGCTTTTAGAGGATTTGAAACGACGCTTAGACATGATAGTCTGGGGATAACGAAGGTAAACCTTAGAATGAAAACACCAGCTATGGCTTACTACCAAGTAAGGTCACTCTATACCATTTAAACCAGACCCACCCCTGGTTTCCTGATTACCGCTATTATTTACCATAACATGGTATTTTGACGGTTCTAAGATACGTTACCGGTATCTTGTATATCCTGACATATCACCACTTCAGTCACGTCACTGAGTTCTGGAGAGCCGAACACTCTTTTCAATTCTACCCTAGTGGTAGTGGCGGTACTAATCGCACCAGAACTCTACTACCTTACTTTTTGAGTTTCTTGTTCTATTGTTTCTCACGATTTATGATTACTTATAGAGGTAAACCTGCTTACGTTTGAACTGCTCATTCTGTTGGTCTCAAAATCCTTCGGACTTGGGGAAAATTTTCCAACAGCTTCCAGAATATCCTACCTCTCGGGTCAGTTACTTGCTCTCCGTAGTGTACAGCCTATCGGCCTACACAATGACTCTTACGTACATAACTTTACTAACATCCCAAAGGAAATGCGAAGACAAAAACGGAGTAAGCCAGGAGGAGCTAAACGAAGGATGCGTAGACGGAACTGTAAGCCATTTTACCATCTACAATTATGGGTAACGTGCAATCGCCTGGCAATAAGATTGATGAAATTTGTGGCAACGTCAGGTATACAAAAGAATTTCGTAGTATAAGCCTGGTGTCATTTAGGGAAACGTGGCTTACAGATCACCTCAGTGACGCTCATGTAGATTCTGATCGATTTAAAATATTATGGGGGATCGGAATGCACGCACTCTGGGAAAGAGAAAGGAGGAGGAGGTGTTTGTGTATATGAAAACGAGAAGTGGTGCCATCCCAACCACACCATCATTAACCATCACTCTTGCTCAGCCTACACTGAGATTTTAACAGTTAGCCTGAGGCCATATTATTTACCCAGGGAGTTTCCTCATATCATCGTTTATACTGTTTATATGCCCAATGGAGACGTTGCTAGATCAGCCGCTCTAGAATTTTGTGATATCTTATATGAGTTTGAGACTGCATCACCAGATGCCCTCTTTTTCAATAATAGAGATTTCAATTTCTGCAACCTTAGAAAGAGCAACGTGTTTCTACCAACATGTTATTCGCACAACTCAAGGTACAGATACCCTAGATTTGTGCTATGCTATTCGAATGTTAAGGGCGCATAGGGTCCATGCAATTACCGCCGCTTCGAAGGGCCTGGTTTACTAAATACCTAAGTATAGACCAATTGTTCAGCGACAGAAGCCAAAAACCATGGCCTTTCAGCAGTGAAATGAAGATGCCTTAGACCATCTCAAAGCTGAACTGGACGGTACCAATTGGAAATGTTTGTAGATGCTGCTGGAGATTTATATGAACTAACAGAAACAGTAAGCGAGTATATTAGCAGTCTTCTGCGTCGATCTTACAGTTCCAACAAAGAAGACTAAAATATTCCCAAACAACAAGTCATAGTTACACATAACGGAACATTTTGGCGGAAAACGATCATTGCTTTCTAACTGCCTGATGCATCACGGCAGCCTTCCTTTCCAGCCTTACGTTTGACCCACCATGGACCGTCTGCGCCAGGGCTGTAATCTTCAATGCAACAAAATTGGAAAAGTCCATTTGGAGACAGGAAGAGAATTTCTACTTCGTGCACAATATAGCCTATGATGTAAGAGAGTTAAGAATATTGTCATTTACTTAGAGACAGTAAGAGAATTTCTACTATGTGCACAATATAGCCTATGATGTAAGAGGGTTAAGAATATTGTCATTTAAGCTCACCATGACACATAATAAAATTATCTTTTTCGTAAAATTTTAGGGATAGATCTCCTAATACTTTGCACAGGTCCTTGAGGCAATTTATTTATTTTGCACAAATATGTTAACCCCCTATCATCCTGAAATGATTTGTGCTAAATACTCAAGCTTTTAACTGAATTTCACTGCAGACTAACGGTCTTTTCCGTAAGATGCGTGACTGAGTCACGCAAATCGAGATACCATTTTTAGACAATCATAACTTTGTCATGGAACATCCACCAGCCTTTATGTAACTACCATAATAAAGTCAACAAATAGATCTAGCAAATGTTACCATTTTGGGGGATTGTAGGGGGAGATTTTTTCACAAAATTTCGATAAATAGTTGTTTACATTCAAAAAATGCTCCAAAAAGCTCAAAAAAAAATGCTAAAAATGACGTCAGTGTGCACAAACATCATTTTCAGGCCCTTAGGAAAGGGTCACCCTACTCACTTTACTTTTTCTAAATACCTTAAGTTAGGACCTAAAGAAACATCATGAGAGGTGATTGGATGCCAAGTATAGGGATTTTAGAGATATTTCAAGAAGAATTTTCAAAAATGCGTCATTTTCGGTCAAAAATCCACATTTTAGGGCCAAAAACTAGGCCTAACACTTAGTTTCATAACTCAAAAACGGAAACGGAAAATCCGATCTTTTTTATTTTAACACCAAAATGTTCTTTACAAAATTCCTTACAGAAAAATACGAACAAATATGCATAAATGATAAGGGTAGGGTGAGTTAGAGAGGTTCAAAGATCCAGACATACTCAATTCTCAAAAATGCGTCAATTTTGGCCCGAAACATGCATTTTTGACCCAAAAATCCCCTCCCAATATCAAAAATTATGAGCCACAACACCCCTCCTACCTTGTTACTCACTAAAATGGCCATTAAGAGCTACCTTACAAAGCCCATTCAGCTCTATCTATCCAAAGTTGTTTACGTTTCACTGTGCCCTGAGCCATAGCGTTCTATGTAGAGGTTATAGAGGTCAGTGTGTGGAAGTTCAGTGTGGGCTAGTATAGCAAGAGAAAAATAGGCACATCTTTCTCACTTTTGGTCCAATTTCCTCAAATTGGATATCAAATGAAAGAAAAAAGGATGCCAAACAGTTTCCTTCACCATAAATTACAAAATAGTAGTAAACTGTATGGGTTTTCTACGGTTTTCTATGAAAAAACTGTATGACGTCATCTAATTTGCATATTTGCATGCATAATGAGATTAGTTTACATAAAGAAAATGTTCATTCAAATTCCCCATCTTTGCTCTTTACAATGATATATAGGTTCTTGAAGAGAATATTCTTCTAAGTTCACCAAAAAATCCATGAAAATTTTCTCTGTTAAATACAGTAAAAAGTGCCTTATGGAAAAGAGCTTCCTAAACTTCTCCTGATTGTCTATTGTCCATCCAATATTTTGGTACAAGAAATTTACGATTCAGATTCTTCAACCTGACAGAGTATGTCTTTTGGAAAAGAATAAAGAATGGGATAAGAACAATGCATTATACAGCACTCCTCTAGGTCTGCGCAAGCAAACGGCGTGTGTTTGAATGTCTGTCGTTAAGTCATAGGACCGTTGACCAATTCGGACAAAGGCAACCCAACCTCTCGCTCTTCAAATCAAGATTTTTTTCTTTTCAAATAAGGTGTAATGTTTCGATTGGTCGAAATAGATAAAAGCTAAGCACAATGGAGGTGAAAATTTATGCTTTCAGCACACGTTCGAACTACATTCGGAGGACCAATCTAACAAAAGTTAGGCGAGTTTAAGTGGAGAACACAGTTCAAAAGCAGATTCTTTGTGAGATTCCCCATTAAAAACCGTCGAAAATTATATTTTTAATTGAAAACTGGCGTACCCCTCCCAACGTAATTTCAAGATAAAAATTGCATGAATAGAAAGGAGACATTCTAAACTTTAAAAATCCGTGCAAAATAGGGTGTTTTTGTTTCGATTTGATCATTTTAGAGGATAAAATGTATTAATAACTGCATCTGCTCCACACAGTAAACTGGAGGGCTCCGCTGCAATGATCACGATGTTTCATTACGAACGGGTTAAAATCGTCATCAACAAGAAGAAGGGGATTTTTAGCATAGGGGATCTCGAAAGATTTAAGGCAACTTCAGCCTGAACTTAGGTTATCCGGGAGGAAAAAGGCAGTTTACAAAGACAAAGTTGAAGGATTACTGGAAATAACATGAAACGTGTCTAGGAAAGCATGCTTTGATGAGTGGCTACAGTAGTAAATCTACACCTTGCCAATTGCCAAATGGAAATATAAGCTATGTCAACGAGTTGAATAAATTTTGTAACCGTTTCGACCATCATAGTTTTTTTAGATGAACGTAACAAAATAATTGATCTGCTATCAGACGCCGATTATGATATCAAGACCCGTCGTCATTTTCCTATCTCCATTCTTCAAAATCTGCTGCACCAGATAAGCTGTCACCTCGAGTTTTAAAACACTGTGCAATACAATTAGCAAATATTTTATGTTTATTTTAAGTACGTCTTTTGCAACTCGATCTATTCCCAGTTAATGGAAACAGTCTTGCATCATACCTGTACCAAAAACTAGTGCAATAGCATATTTAGACGACGTAAGTTTCATTGGTCTGACTGCAGTGCCTATGGACGTTTGCAAGTATATATTTTAAGAATATTTTAAACCAATTTTTACACCTTTTAGATGGTCTACAGGTTCCTTACCAATCTAGTCGCAGTTGTGAGGACTCCATTCTTGCAATCCTGGAACAGTTGTATTTTTGTTTAGAAAATCCAAACTGAGAAAATCAAGCTCGTATCATATTTTTTGAGTTTTGCTTTGCTTTTAATACCATACAACTGCATACTTTAGTAGGAAAACTTTTCAGTATGGAGGTAACGAACAGAATTACTCATTAGATAGTGACCGCCTTAAAAAAACATCTCTCAATTATTAAACTAGGCCCTTCTTGCCTTTCTGATGTAATAAGTTCAAATACGAGAGCCCCACAAGGTTTTAGCACCTTTTCTTTCTACTTTCTATACGTTTGATACAGGATCCTCTGAAGAGGATCATGTATTGGTGCTCTCATCAAATTTGCAAATGACATTACCATGGTGGGAATATTAATGATGGAAATGAAATGCTTATCTTAGTAACATACAATCTTTAGTTAATCATTGACGGCCCAATGTTCTAGAACTAAAATGTTTCTAAGACGAAAGAAATGTTGGTTGACTACCGCATCGTTGTAACAAAAGTCCTCCACCTCCTGTTATTATCAAGAGGACTGCAGTTGAACGTCTTGATAAGTATATCTTGATGTTGTATTGAACAATAAATTGTCATTGCGAGGTCATGTGGACGTTTTGGTTAGAAAATTTAACTCCAGTTTATATTTTCTCCGTAAATTGTCGAAATTTACACTTAGTTCTGAGATTTAAGGTATTTTATATAATTCTACATTTAGTGGAGTTTGGAGGTACTGTTTGATCTGTTGGGGTGGTAATGTCAGTAAAACAGAATTGAGTCACACTGAATGCATTATAAGAAGCAGAAAAAGTAATTGCGGGGCTTAGCCATCTTAGCCATCTGAACTATCTACCAGCGCTTCTTACAGTCCAAACTAGACTATGTATGGAATGGTTCCAGCACCCTCTGTAAGATGTGTTTCATGAAAAACGAATAAAGCGAGGCATTGGTAGGCTTCCGTTTTTCAAAACTAATAGGCACTGCAATTTATGCGTCCCACATGCAATTATGCTTTTGATGATAATTTACTTTTTTAATTTCGATAATTTTATATTTGACTGTATTATTTGTATATAAAAAACATTTTTGTTATTATTATGTTTTAAGTTGATTTTGTTACTTTGTTTTCTGCTGTTGTTGAGAGTTCTTGGATTTCCTTTTAATGGAGTAATGCAGTTGTACTTACTTAACATCCAAACTTAGGCCACACTACTAGACTAAAGCCGAACGAACACGGACGTCAGAAAACGCGAAACTCGAAACAGAAAACACGTTTCGTGTTTTCTGAAATCCGTGTGCGTTGGGCGAAAACAGAAAACATCGTTTCGAGAAACCCTGTTTCGCGAAACAAACAGTGCTTGTTTCGCGAAACGAGTGTTTCGGTCAACTGTGTGCGTTGCCTGTTTTGCGTTTCGCCAAACAAGTTGGGAGTCACAACCAATTAAAAGACGAAGATTGGCTCACATAATTACAAAATGGCGACCCACATGGAACCGGCTTGGCGCCCTGATGCATAAAATTTGTTAGTTGATACTCTGTGTGTGGGTAAAATGGCCATATATGTTCATTGTTCCTTTTCCCAGAGTATTCGGACTGGGAAATGAAGGAGAAGGCAGTGAAAAAATGCGAATTCTCTTCAAAAACATGTCTTTTTCACAGACTTCAGTTCTCATTCACTACTTTCATGAAAGATGCTGCCTACCACAGTATACCAGTTTGCTGTTTAAAATAAAGAAGTGTTGTGTGCTCACTTTTAACAACCCAGGAATTCTGACGTGCGGATTGAGGCAGGTACAGCACTTCAAAAGGGGAAATTTCACTACAATTGTTTAATATAGCCCTTGGCAATTAATTTTCTAAAGGTTTATGATGGTCCGTACGGGGCGCCCCGCTCTTCTGGTCCGAATCTTCGTTCTTGCCGTAAAATTAAAGTCGCATCTATTGCCAAAAATCCGGGTGAAACTGCTACTCTTTAGGCGTCAGGCATGCTCCATCTTATGATTTTGTCTTGCACGTAGGTTCCTACCCGAATCTTAGTTTCAAGTAAAAGTAGAACCATGAACCAGGGGTGGCCGCCAGGATTTGGCCGACATGGGGCCAGGCTCCCGTTGGGGGAGGGACCCGTCGAGGCGGGGCAGGAACAGCGACCCCAAGCTCTTAACGAGGCGACATGTTTGCCAAAATAATGTCGCCTAAAGTGAGGAGGATTAAAAG
Organism: Holothuria leucospilota; assembly: GCA_029531755.1. NCBI lineage: Eukaryota > Metazoa > Echinodermata > Holothuroidea > Aspidochirotida > Holothuriidae > Holothuria > Holothuria leucospilota. Next base: position 22,466 of record JAIZAY010000063.1, on the reverse strand, counting down.
AAAACCTTTGCACAATACCCTTCTACTGTAGGGTATATTTTGCATAGCATATACTTGAAGTGTCAGCCTGTGTGCTGATTTAACGTTAATCGGGCAAATCTAAATTCTGTAAATGCATAATGCGCAATGCGTCCGAAAATGTGGGGGTACACATAAAAGAATCTATACTCATTTAGTGAAAATCCAATAGTTGGGGTGACTGACTCCTATCGAGAATTACATACTTTGTATCGTATCCACCCCGTCTGCCCAATGAAATAGTCAAACCTCCCTCAACGAGTTGATTACCGAACGGTACTGTAAACTAAGGAGAACATTAACTAGGGTATGCGATATGAAATGAAATTCCCACGATCTTTACATAAAACTGTGTAGGCTACCTAAAGGTTATACTTGCAGCTTCTACTATTAAGCTCTGTGGAATGGACCATGGCAGAAACTGAAACAACGAAACCTGCAGTGCATCCGAAGCGCACTGAGAATTATGGGGTCACATTGAAGAAACTGCCGAATGGAGCAGTTGAAATCAAACACATCTTGACCGTCGGGACCTTCATATACTTTACCGTAGCGACTATGGCTCTGATGTGGAAAAGCTTCCTAGTAAGGGACCAACCCCTGACCGGAGACATGGCCCCAAGGGGCCAGTGCCACCCCTGCTGGTGGCTTTTTGGCGCTTTTTCAAGGAGGCTACCTACCAACTAGGCTATGAAGAGCAGCAGCTAGGAAAGCTTAGAAAGTTAGTCTCTGAACAGCTGAATTTGTGTTTCGCACTTGTGTTTTGTTTTCTTGTGTGCGTTGAACTTTCACCGTGTGCGGGTACACCAACGAAAACGCGAAACAAGTGCGAAACAAACTTGTTTCGCGTTTCGAGTTTTCTGACGCCCGTGTGGGTTCGGCTTAAATAAAGTGTGCAAATGCATTGCAAAAATGCTCAGTGTATCCTGTTCCCTGCTTAAGGTATATTAAACAGAGCTAAATAAACTCACAGCATGTCTTGGTGCATCCACACCATTCTCTGGTTCATTTGGTACTTGCATGGTAAGTTATTATTTCATTCTGTTACTCACTGGGCTGTGCATAAGGGCATTGCTTGGTTTTCTGACAAGAGGTAAAAGGCAGCATGACTTGGTGGACATTGTTAGTTGTAGGTTACAAAACACATATCTAGTGAAGTACTCTTATACTGCAGTGTCGGTAATGGTTTAATTAAGCAAGGTTATAATGACACTAAGCACGATATACAAAGAACGATATACCAGCCCTCTCGCTCTCTTATCTTTCAGTGTTCTCTTCGACTCGCACAATCTGATTGCGCCTCCTAATAAGGCTTTCAGTCATTTTCTTTATCTGCCCTAACCGTATAGAATAACGTGCTTAATCATATACTAAAGGCAACCTCGGTAAACTCTTTCCAAAAGAAGGTTAGAATTTACTCCACTAACCTTGTGTAAAGTGCTTTGTGCTTGTTAAATCTATCGTTTTATGCAATGTTTGTTGCCATGAAAATTGTTGTTATTTTCCTCGCTGCAGCTATCAATAACTATTTACCACCTAGTTTATTTAATTCAAACCTTTGAGCACAAAAGACTGTAATGAAGTTTAGAGAACTTGAAAGTAACAAGAAGAGCTTTTAAACATGGTACTTCTAGCGTATTTGACAAATAATATCATGTTACGAGTACGGAGGCTTGGAATAAGAAGCACTCCGAAATAAGTTGTTTCTTCTCAAATTTCATTTGTTGATTGCAATTCTAAGGTGAGTGATATTAAGCAGAGATGAACTAGTTGATGGAATTCGAAAAGGTCCATGCAGGATCATGGTAATTTATCCCATTTGACTGGGTCCTACATTATAGCTACATGGCGCTCCAAATCATATTGCGCTTTACAGCCTTATTACTCAGAGATGAAAGCAAATTGATGGTATTGGATTCTTTTATTGCCCCTTAATATTCTTGTGAAAGAGATCCAACCTAACGTAACATGAACTGTGAGAACTTAAGCAACCTCTCTTTATGTTACTCTGCTATAAAAAGTACGGAAAATAATGACTTTGTCCATCCCTAAAACAACCTATTCAATTCGGGACTAATCGATGAAACGTCTACTGAACCAAAAGCTCGCTGTATGTCTAGGTTATTCCTTTTACTTTGCATTAATCTAAAAATGGTGAACGCTGTCCCCATCCTCTTTACACCAGACGGCCTAGTGCTGAAAGTTCGGCATGGTCATTGCCTTAGTGGATGACCACCATAAACGTCATTATGACGGGTCCCAGTCTTTTTAACTAGAAAATGTGGTTACGAAAATCGTAACCACTTACTGTCCATGATTGTTTCTGTGCTAGTATTTTGAAACGTCCTCAGTGGTTATGCTAGCTCAGTAGTGTAGCCAGGATTGTGTCATGGGGAGGTTTTTGGAGTACGACATGAGGGAAAGGTCTAAAGGGAGGGAGAAAAACGGCTATTTTAGGTCTCCAGGTGCAAAATGGTGCAATGTTTGTGCCTCATATGTAATAAAGTTTATTGTGATCATGTGTTTTTGCAATTATATTTTTCAAGGTTGGGTCATGGGGGTTTCAACCCCCAAAACCATCCCCGTGGCTACGCCACTGTGCTCAGAATATCGCTCTTTCAATTTTCAGTGTTGGCACAGTGCACTCTAAATTCACTATGGTCAAAATTGACCATTAATTGGTCAACTATGCACCGACTCAAGTATGGTCAATTTTTTGAACGTAATTTACATTAAAAAAGTTGACCATATTTGGGTCGGTGCGTAGTTGACCAATTAATGGTCAGTTTTGACCATAGTGAATTTAGAGTGTGAAGATGTGAGAAAGATCGACCAAATCCGTCAGACAATAGGCCTATATGTACTTGAAGATAATTAAATCCTCTTCATGCACCGAAATTTGAGTGACAGATCACTTTGCTTTTACTGTTTGACTTCGAGAAGCACAAATTTTGGGCTTTGCATGCAGGAAATGGTAGGCCTATACTCTCAAGGTCTTGTGGGAAGTATTCAAAAATATTTCATGTCTAAACAAATAAGCCTATAGCTGTACTTCTCCGCAGACATCATCACAATGGACTTATAGGCTGCCAGCTTCATTTCTTGCTTCAAAATGCTTCAAGAAATCTCACCTTTCGTGATTGACCTTGCCCACATACTCGAAGCAATCGACCAATCAGCAAACGCGACAGCACTTATAGCCGTACAGTGTGTGTGTCAATGGCAGCTCCCTGGTTTTACGACATAAGAAGCGTGCGTAGAGTAGGCCTACTGTGTGCGAAATACGACAGTACGACCATGTGCCACAATACACTGTAGACCTACTACTGTTTAGGTAGTTTGACTTACTCAAGCCATTCTTAACAAAACAATAAAATACAAAACTGCTAAAATAAAAAAACAATCATGCTCAGCCCCATTCCAACCAAAAGTGACCAAGAAGTCTCGTTCCCATCTACATGATTCACTCTACATAATGAGCTCAATGGTAGAACAAAGCACTCAATGAGAATCAAGAAACATTGAACGAAAGAACTGCTTCTCGAAAATGAGAAGCGTGCCTAAGGTACTGTCCATGGCGTCATGGACAGTACAATTACTGCAAACTTTCAAACAGGTTGCGCTGCAGGGAGTGGAAGACAGTGACCTGTACGTTTTTGGACATTGCGGGCTCGTCTTACCGAATCAAAAGCTATTATTTTATGACTGTCATTCACTTAAGGTAAAATTTGCCCGGTCGTTAGGTACACCTTTTATGTGATATTCTTTCTTTTGATATCAGCATATATAAAGACACTCGCCTATTAGAGAAGGTTGTGCACTGTTTGCAGATTTGTAGAAACATACTTCAGGCTGCTGTCCTGGTATTTGTAAAAACAGAAGTAGATCCATGAGGAATCTCATCAACCTCTTTCGTTGGGACAATTAGAAAGTCGAGCAAGAGCGTAATCCATTGATTAGCATGCTGGCAGGTCAGGTGACAGTAAACAACATTGTTAATAGACTGTATATATATACATATATATATATATACATATATATATATATATATATATATATACAGTAGGTGCACTTAAATACTTACCTATATATATAAATATATATATATATATATAAATATATATATATATATAGTGTTCGGTCGGTAAAGCTGAAAAATCTGGGCGAGGTGAAAAAGCAATGTTGATTCCACCGGGATTCGAACTCGGGACCTCCCGCTTGCCAGTGCATCTATATATATATATATATATATATATATATATATATATATATATATATATAGTGGAGTCTATTGAGCATTACCATACAAGGTAACTTTCACCCACGGTTCCATGGATGAAGATACTTGGATAAAGATGTAGATAAAGAAGTCCCCACACTGTTAAAAAAATCTCTGTTCGTTTGCCACAAAGTTGCTGTCAATTGGGTTTCATACAAGAACAAGCACGTGTCTATGTACATGATGCTTTAATTCAGGTATAGGACAACGCTGTATGTTTACAGAACTACATCTCTGTCCGTCTACAACAAAGTTGCTGTCAATTGGGTTTCATACAAGAACAAGAAACAAGTGTCTATGTACAGGATGCTCAAATTCAGGCATAGGACCACACTGTATTTTTACAGAACTGCACAGTACTTTACAAAATATAAATGCATACCTACAGAAACTCCTGTTTACATACAGGGCAAGTTGTGCTGCAACCGCCTCATCTGTATTTTTACACTTTTCACCAATTTGTATACAGCAAAGATTCAGTTTTTATTGGGGGTATACATTGTAATTGTATGTGTCCATTTACGTTATTGCGTTTGTACAGAAACGTTTGTGCAGTGAACATGACTTGCCCATATATAAACAGCGTCCCTCGCTATGTAGACAAAATATTATTGTTTCTGTACGAAAATCTGTTGTGCTGCAACCTCACTAGACCGCACGTTAACGCATGGTAAACCATGGTTTACCGTAGTAAATTTACAATTTTCACCACATGGTATAACAAACTGGCTACATATAGCCTAGTCTAGCCGAATTTTCTCTCTGTCGATTTTGAGGCCTAATCTCTAAATTAGAAGAAATCTTAGAAAACATTTTAAACGTGATTGCAGAGGAGAAAAGCCACTCCTTTCGGGAGAGGTTGGTGCCCCAAAAGAGCCTGTAGCCTATCCGGATTTCCTTCAACGCCTGTTTGGGTGTTTTCTTGGGGCACCGTTGATTCTTAGTCCAATTTTGCCCTTCCTTCATTTAAAAGGAAGCGTTGTCGCTGCTTTTTGGTCTGGCACCAGACTCTGCAAAGCCCCCTTCCTGCTCGAAGAATCGCCAAGTTTCATGACTCAAGAGAATTCCTCAGAGCAGTTGAGGGACTTCAGAAGTCTGGGTGGGTTTCTGTGAATCTTGTCCTTTTTTGAAAAGGGTGTTCTCTATAACCACAAGTTATTTTCTCTTCTTTAGAGTGTGGAGTCTTTAAGCGAAGCAGTGTAGGTCGACGTTGAGCCAGTCAGTTGTATCCGTACAATCACTGTTTTGATACTGAGGGTGATTGTAAATTAGACACTGTTCAGGCCGAAGCCTCTTCAGTGTAAAAGGTTATTCTTTCTGTATGGCCGTTAATGTTAATGGGAGGATCGGGGCTGAGCGGAAATCGAGAGAGTAGAGTTAAGACTATACCATGATGAAAAAGGCAAGGGTCAGAAAAAAAATAATATATTATCTAGAATAAAGGAGTCAGGATCAAAGAGGGCTGTTCTGATACTGCGGTTCAATTTTATATACATATGTCTTTCTGGACGTGAAAGAGAATACGACAATACTGAGCGCTGATTGGACGAAAGATAAAAGCGGGCTACATAAGCATCGGAGATCTCAAACACATTTGTGCAAGTTTGCAGTTCTTTTCAACTGTTTTTAGGTGTTTAGAACCCAACTTTTGTGGGATGAAAGGATGAACCAGTATTTTCTTTCGGCATACGTCAGAGATTCCGTCCAGAATTCTCAGTGCTTCTAAGCTACCTCTCATTATTGGTCATTAAAAATATTTTTGACACTGAGAAATGAACGGCAGATTTAACTGTAGCACAATATAGGCCTAGTATAGAAATTATCGCGTCCTACTTTGAAAGCTTACGTGATTCGAAATAACAAAGATACCTATTAATTATAACAGGTAGGCGGTAACATTATCTGATACTACGTAGGCAGTCCCTTGTTTTAAGAGTTTTTCAAAACAAGAGCCTAACGGTCATTGCGTCTTTTAATTAGACCAATGGCATCTTTGTGCTGTTAGCATTCCTACTGTATCTACTTTCAGCCTATGTAAAGGCTATTGTCACTGCAACTCAGTTCTATTCCTGCTAGTACGTAGCCTACATCGAAATGAATGAGTCTTCCTAGAACCTTCGTCGGAATACATCAGTCTAACATCCGAAGCACGGTACTCATCTATGTCGTTTTTAGACCACTTAAATGCATCATTTCCCACTGACCACAGCTGTCCATCTCTTAAATACCCCAGAGCGTCCGGGGGCTTAGCCCCATGAACCCACCAGAAGGCGCGACTAGCTCCTACTAAACCCCACATCGGCTCCCCCAGGGGGGTCGCTTCATCGTTTGGCACCTTTCATTTCTACCCAAGTTAATACTATGTACTACCCTCATCATCGCACATATCGTAGGCTGTGCCACTAAGCTGCGTCGAAAAAAGTTCCTTTCGTTGTGGCAAATAAAAACTGAGGAACATTAGGGACAACAATGACACTAATCCAACGGTGCCTCATATGTCTGTGCTTAATTTAATCCTAACAAAGTGCTCAAACAATTGATTCACCATGCACTCAACAGACACAGAGTAGTTTAGGTTGTCGTATTTACCAGCACGAACGATTCTATACTAGCTGCAGCCTTATATAAATTATGTTACCGAATCCCACAATAAACATTTCTCACATGATGTATGGTACATAAAATTAATGGAGTAACATAAATTTAGCCATGGCCCCACAAACACCTACAGTTTGATTTTTTCCCCTTAAGTCCATTAAGTCAATTAATATGATGTATGCTTAAAAACAAACTGTTTGTCGCGGGACATAAAATTATTATAATTTCACAAAAATTCTCCAACCTAGGCTATGGTTCGATCGCAATTTTGTTACCAGGTAGAATTCACCTATTTCGAGACAGAATTATAGTGCTGTATATATATTCACGGTACTACTGTACGTCTTCCGCAACAAAAACTATTGTAATTTTTCAGTTTCGTTGTAAAAATGTTCCTGTTTCAAGTTTGTGTCTTAACATGAAGTTTTGTATTTGAACAGAAATTCTATTAATATTCTGCATACATAAAAGTTGTGTTTATGGACAGTAAATTTTTTAGGAGATATGAAAAATTACTGTAAATTACAACAATTGGTGATAACGTATGCATCGGTTACAAGTTATTTGCTTCTCTGGAGGAAGCAAATGTTTTTGAACAGACATTCAATGACAATCAAAAAAAAACATACATGAATTGTAATGTACAAATATTGCTTCATGATGAGACATAAAGTTATTGCAAATGTACAATTTTTCTGAAATAATATGCAGGCTTTTTAAGTTTGCTTTTTAACAGAAAATCTTTGTTTGTAAACTAAAGTTGCCAAACTTTACATGAAACATACATTTTTTGTAGAAGTACAACAATTTCCTTTTGAAGGGACATAAAGTTACAGTTGTTATTTTACAATTATTTTTAACAGTGCAGCATACTTTCTTCTGTGTAACAGGGGTAACCAGGGACGATGTAGAGGGGGTGTGTCGGGGTGTGACATCCCCTAAGTTCCACGCAGTCGGTAAAATCCTGCACTAGTCGGCAAAATTAAGGAAAAGGGGAAGTGTTAACGAAGGAAAGTTGAAGAAAAGAAAAAAGAGGGAAAAAGAGGAGAGAGAAGAGGGAGAGAGAAAGACTGAGCGAACAGAGAAAAGAACAGAGAAAGAAGAGAGGGACAAAGCAGGGCAAGAGAAAGGGGCTTGTGCAGACGGAAGACAGGAGATTGGAGTGCATTTGTAGACATTCAACGTTTATTACAATATTTTCAAAGCCGTTAGCAACACTTTTTGAAACTTAACACATTCTGTCGACAGAAAAGCTGCATAGGACTTTCCAGTATCATTGTATACTAAAGGAATTCATCGTTCATGTGGTTTCTGGCATTGAGTAAATAAATTCTGCACGAGTCGGCAAAATGAAGGAAACATGAGGAAAAGAAAGAGGAAAAGAGGTGAAAGAAAGAGCCTGACAATTGCTGTAATCAGAACCCAAAATTTTCGACGCACTACGCGTGCTGTAATGTCACTCCAGTTTCTTCAGTAGTTCCATTCCACACAGCTAGATAGCATAAGTCCTGTCAACCGTACCAGGTAACATCTAGGCAGGGTACACAGATTATGTAGAGGTCGTAAATTTCATCCCATATCGCAAAGCGTAGTTGCCGTTCTCTAGTGTGTGTCATGCAGTATACGGTCAGTTGGTGAGCGACTCACGGAGCAAAGTTTGGCTATTTCATCGGGTAGTCCAGGTGGTTTCGACTCAATGTATGTTGTACCCGATACAGTCTATAACCCTTACAGTTTTTATGTTTTTCTCTTTCTTCTTAATGATAACATGTTTTTGTGTCAGCCTATCAAAAATTTTCGCGCCCTTTGCAATTTTACGATTCAGACTATAAAGAATAGTATCAGTGCACTGTTAAAAAAATATCGTAAACTAAAGGCAAAATGGCTGGCAGCGGGGACGCCAGCGCAAATTCCGTAAATTAACGTTCCTCACTGTAATACAGTTTAACGTCCAAGTGATGGTCATTTTACAGTGCCCGCCGTAAGAAAAAGGTTAACTGCCGTTATTTGACGGTGGTTATTCACTGTCACCAGTCGTTATTTAATATTCATACAGACAACGGTGAACACGTTATTTAACGGTAAAAACGCGGCAGCGGGGACACCAGCAGCAAACCGTAATTTACCAATTACGATCTAGGGACGTTTTCCTACGTGTTAATACTGCTTTTTTACAGGAAACCAAAGTACATAATACATAACACATAAATAAAAAGAAACATGCATTTATTTATGATTAAGACCAATTTATTTCACTTTTTAACAAGAATCTTTATTACTGATGGTTAGTGGTAACCAATACTTCATTCTTGGTTTAGTATTTGTCAGATTGTCACTGCATAAAGTATGATAGAAAATTACTGTACACTTTACTAACATGAAATCTGTTGATAATCACTGAACCATTTATCCACAAAAAGTTACTAAAAACGATAGTGTCAATGCTTTTGTTTGCTGAATACGAGCAGCTCTGAAAGCAGTAGATGGATAGTATGAATGCAATAATCAAAAGAAGCAAGTATGCACATCTCATAGAGTAAACTTATCCACAAGCAAATGTAGACTTTCACAGACGTTTCACAGCTGGAAGCAGTGACTACACCAGACTTATTAAAAGCTGAGTTGTTCCTTGTTTAACATAAACTGAACTGCCACTGTTCTTCAGGTAACGCCTGGTGAGCAGATATGACCATTGATCGGCGAGAGAAGATTGTACGACTCAATGTGTGACACTTCCATGCCAATATTGTGATTAATCACACTTTCCCTCACTAAGATATTGCAATTAAGCTATGGGTTTCCATGGCCTGACCTCTACCTCTGGTAATCCTAAATAACACTTGACCTCTACTAAAATCATGAAGATCCTTCGGCCTAATATAAGGCAACCATATGTTATGAATAAGCTTCATAAAATTACCCTTGTGGAGATACTGGGTGAACTAGAAAAGTATTTAATTATTAAATGTACTGAGACACAATTACGCACATACACCCATACGCCAGTATAAACCTACACGTTCCTTCCCTTGCCTTTGGCAAGGAATGAAAAATCTAAGAAGGGAACTTCTTATTTAGTTTTAACAAAGTTTGGAAACCACATCAGCACCTTCACACATTCAAAAGTAGATTTCCCCTGTAAAAGTTATATTTTGTCTGTTTTAAGGGATTTTGCATACTATACAATGAACGTATAAAGTTATTATTTTGAAACAATTTCCTTTCTAAAAACTAGTAAAACGATGAGAAACTTGTTTGTTTAAGTGAAGAACTCGCAACTGGAAACACTAACCTTTGTTTAAATCATCACACATAAATCAAAATCTTACTCGGATGCAATTAAACATCTGTTAAAGTGTTTCACATACATAGTAAAAAGAAAATCCACTAAATTTAAGTAAAACAGTAAGCAAATATCAGCTGGTGCAGAAGAAAGCATTTCTTTTTTTCTTTGATCAGTATCCCAGGAACTTCAAAATGGTACGTCACTAGTACCATGCTTATCCCAACCAATTTCTCACTCCTACACTGGAATACAGTAGCTCAAGTAACATTGTGAGTAGCTGAACAGCTGCTGCATAAATGGATGAACTTGGTTGATTTGATGTGTTGATGACTTCCCAAGAAAAATATTAAGTACGGATGAAAAGCTTAAACCAACTGCGTAAGTTTATTAGCTAACACTTTACGGGTTAATAATCAAATGATATTTGTAACCATAACATGACACGTTTGTAGGATTTGCTGGCTAATACCCAAGATGCTGTTCTATTTTAGAATCTTTCATCTTATTTGTCAGCTTGAGGAATGCTGGATGGATAGACGACTTTCCCTTCCTCTTGTAGTTGTTGCCCTCTGGCAGGTTGATGCCTGCGAAACACCCAGAGAAATTAAATGAAAAACCGATGCAATTATCCCTGTTATACGTACAGTGTCTGTCAGCAGATCATACAAAGGAAGCACATATATTATACACAAATAACGTTCATCATTCCTTGATAACTTTCAGTCACTACACTCCTTCATCCAAGACAGGCGCAATTTTCACTGCATTTTGAGATGCACATATATAATAGAAACATTCAGCGAAAACTTTGACATTATAGAAAGTAAATAATGTCAAAGGCACTTCACCACGAATACCATAGATGATGGAAGTCAACACTCATGCTAGTCACTGTAGAAAAATGTATTGGCAATTAAATATTAGACTTACCTTTACAAAAAGACCAATCTCCAGAACATTTTTAATAAACTCACTTTGGGTGAAGAAAGATGTGGGCTTTTCTAAATGCGAAAAAGAAGGCCAACTCACTCATGCTGGGATTTAAAATCATAGCTTAACCTTTATGTCACAGTTCCGTCTGTCAGCCAGAAGATGTCTGCTTAGCCTAAGTTGATAATAAGGGACTGTCCCTCCATATGATGCTGAAGTGACTTTTATAATACAATGAGAAGCAAGCACCTATCATCTGCCGCAAATCATAAGTGAGACCCAACAGCTTTAGAAGGATGAATTGCTACAGTCCCTTTCTTTTCCAAAAAAAGTCAGAAATATTGGTGATCTGATTTTCTGCCACCCGAAAACGTACAACCTGAACAAATCAGACTATCCTGAAAGCCTGTAAAGAAATGCATGGAAAATGGTTGTAAACTTGCCTTTGGATGAACTTGGTAGTACCTGCTATCTCTGGAGGGTAAATTGTAGGTTTAGAATATGGAATCTATCCTTTTTGGATCCAAAGCTATGTTAAAGAAATCCACCCCCCCCCCTTTCTGTCTCTTGTAACGGGAATCTGATTAAACCTTCTAATTCTGTTAAATACTTAGGAATTGTCCTGGATGAGACCCTGTCAGGTGAACATATTGTTTGTAACATTCTAAAGAAAGCTGGTGCTCGCTTAAAATTTTTGTATAGACATTCCAACTCTCTAAACAGAAGTTCTCGTAAGATTCTATGTTCTGCTCTGATTCAGTGTTACCTTGATTATTCCTGCACCTCCTGGTACTCCGCTATTTCCCAGCATTATAAAAATAAGCTCCAAATATTGCAAAATAAAATTGTTAGATTTATTCTTGACAGGGGTCCACGTTTTCACATTGGGCAGGCTGAGTTGGACAGTGTAGGATTCTTATCTGTTGATGACCGGGTCCAACAACTTAAGCTTAATTTGGTCTTTAAGATTTTTCATGACATTTGTCCAGAATATCTTAAGTTTAATTTTACTAGATTCAGTGCCATTCACCAACACTGTACCAGGGGTAGCCCTTTCAATTTTCTTGTTCCCAAAGTCAAGGGCCTTGCTGATCGTACTTTCTTCTTTACAGCCATCAATCACTGGAATGCTCTCCCCAATTCCATTAAACAGATTAAGAGCACTCACAGTTTTAAATTGCAGGTTAAAACCCACCTTGCCAATAAATCACGCATAGTAGACCAAAATCAATCTTTAATTTAGCCCTTGCTATCCCACGTCTCTCCTCTTAATCTTAATTTTAGTGCAATACTTCTTATTTTTTTTTTTTTTTTCAATTGTCTCTTGCTCGGTTGTTCCGTCCTTAAAGGGACCCCAATGGAATTAAGCCTTTTCAAGGCTTTTTGGGCTTATCCCTGGTACTCTGTTTTGTACTCTTGTTTTTTTCTTTTGTCTCCTTTTATTGTTTTATGTCTCTTTTACTTTTCCTGTGATTTGTTGTTTTAATGTCTTAGTACCGAATAAACCAAACCAAACCAAACCAAACGCAGCAAACCAAACTGATACAGCTGTTATAAGGGTTGTCAAATGTTTTTGCTTTCTGTGACCTCCCTGTTAAAACTTACACAGTTCTGTTCATTAGAGCATGGTTTATGAAATCTCTCTCAAAATAAAAATATGCTTTTGAAACATAAAGATAAACCTTGCATGGGAGTGTTCTTTACAATGCAATACATGTTTTCAACCTTCCATCACCATCATCGTCATCATAAAAAAAAACTATTTCATTAGCATTTCAATTACACCCGGGGGTTATAGGAGTTTCTCAGAAAATAGTCTAGAATGGCCACAAAAGCCTTCAAATTTAAGAAAAATTTCTCGGGGAGAACCCACAGTCCACAGCCTCCGGCTTCGCAACTTCGGCGCTCACGGTTAAAGTAAAGGCTTCGCCGACCACAACTTCCCAAGATGCAGCCTTCAATAAAAATTACTTTGCTGGCACTTTAACTGCCGATACCCTTGACCATGAACATGTCCATGTAAAAACTGCTCATAAAACATTTCATTGAAAGTATCAAATAATCTATAACCCTCAAAATCGACATTAACTTATTTTTCACACTAACAAAGTTGGGGGGTTACCTTCATAGCAGGTGTCGAAAATGTACTCCTCTTTTGACGTACATACTCTAATACTCTTGTTTGCGGAAGTTGGTATTACGAGTGCAGCCATTATAGGTGCAGGAGTAATACACGTCCGCCAAGCGGGCAAACTTTGAGGGTGACTTGTCCAAGACCATCGACAAAATGAAACATCATGACAGAAAGAACTGTAGAGTAGGATAAAAGTTCCTGTACCCTGCTCTATGGAAAGAACAGGCACCCGGGGAAATAGGAAAAACTTTTATGCAACGGAAATACTGCATTTAAAACTAAAGAAAACAAGCTCAACAATGTTGCCGAAGCTCAGCTTTTCCTGTTGACCTAAAAGTCTGCAGTCAATATTTTGGTTGGGTCTGTAACTCATGTTGTTCATACGTACGTTAGAAAACAAAGAGATAAATATAAATGCAATGAAATATGTATTGAACTCCTGAAGTCTCTGAAAGACTAAATCTGGTACACAGATGTTATTATACAAATAATGAATGTTTATGAGTGTACTGCTGTGTAGACCTCATTTGTTTTCCATAATTAGACCCCGGCCAGATAGTAACTTCCGATAAAGAAATTTTACAAATGGTTAAAGGTCTTAAAAGCGATATTTTGCCCCAAAGATATTCCTTGAACTTGTCCAGGGACAAAAGTTCAAATGCCGGTCGCCACTATGATTTGGAAAAGCCAAAACTGCTCAATTGCTCAACATAAAGGGATAATTTCTAAATTAAATTCTTTACGCGCCTAGTTCTGAGTACTCTTTAGTCCCGTTTTCCCATACAAAATTATTTTAGTGAGTAACATTTTTATGATTGGGATTTACCAGGTTAAATCGTCGATCGCTTTCAGGACCGGTGAATGTGTCGCAGCGCTTGGAAAATATGCTCACGTATAGTCTAAGGCTATTGGAATATCGTCCCCCATGGCTTCCCCTTACCAACTTGGTGGGGCTTTCGGCAACGGAGAACAAGACTGAGGCGGTTCCTGCAGTGTCGGAGCCCATGTGACTGCACCAGGCTCGTAGCCTGACAAGGTACTGAATGGGGGCGAAGTGGCTTCCAGGGGCTAACAAATTTTTAAGGGGGCCAAATGTGTACAAATGCCATTAAGCCAATGGCAACTTCAGTTGAAAACTTGCTAGGGGGCGAACAAATTTCAGAGAGGGACTCGCCCCCTTGGCTAGAAGCCTGGGCTGCACAATTCCTGCCTCCGAGACTGACATATGGCACACGCTTCAAAAAACACGTTTTGCTTTTGAAACCTAAAATTGTTTTTGGAATGTTAGCACAACCGTCAAGCTTAATTCATATGAAGCATTCTTGTATCTTCAATCAACGTGCTATGTTCTTTGTTTAAAAGAAAGGGGTGGGTTCCTCTTTCCCTTACGACATTTCCTAGACAACATTCACCTTAACTTAAAGCATGGGCGCCAATCTTTACTCGAATGTAGGGGGGGGGGGGGGACATGGCCACTCTGTCAAAAATTTACTGTGTAAAAATTTTAAGTCAATGGGCATTTTTTCCAAAATGTGTGGTGGGACGTGTCCCCCTGTCCCCCTGCCCCCCCCCCAGGATTGACGCCCATGACTTGAAGTAGTGTACCCCGCGCCGGCATCTCAATTCACGAGTAGCCTCTTTCCTCAATGTGACAATATAAACTAATTTGCTATTAAGGAAGGATAAGTCATTTGTTTACCATCCATACTAAATATGTATTGTCCAGAAATGTTAAGAAAAAATGTTTGTAAAGGATGTACAAGAAGATTTGAAAGATTAAGGTAATGTTTACAAATAACTTGGAACTTGAGGCGACTGCATATATTCTCTTTAAACTTTAAGCCGAACTCCTAAAACCATTCAGACATCAAGCTAAGTTGAATACTTGTTTCTGCCTCAACTTAAAAATGTGTAGACCTAGCTTATACCACTGTTTCGCACAAGGCCACTTATTCGAAAAACTTGCACAACTTCCAAACGTCCGGTATTTCTTTTCGAGTAGGCCTAACCATCTAACCAATTTAGGTGGTCTATTATTAAAACGCCTGAATGAGATCAGCGCCACACGTTCACGTAACGCTTCCATAGAAGGCTGTACGATATATTCCTTATTCATGTCATATCCCTGGTTTGGAAAGCAAAGAGCTGAGCAAACATAGTCTGACATAGTGGGGTATTCAAAAATCGATACACTGCACTTTGCGCTTCCACACGACTAAGCACGAGACGTCCTGTACATTTATATATGTTCAGTATACTTTTCTACCTCGTTTCGTTGTACACAGTCTCTCAAATGATAACAACTGGGATTCTCGATGCTCTGTGCATTGAAACATGTATGGACTTCGCCAGAACTTGTTTCAAAAAGTGTTGTTTTCATGCCTTAAATGATTGCAGAAAAGAAAAAAATTAACTTTTGTTCAGCACAAATTGAACTATCTGTATGAAACATATTATCAAGATTGGTGCAAAACTGAAAGACAAGTAGGGCATTTTACGTTTTCAAACAAAGCCCCCCCCCCCCCCGGTCAAATTAATCAAAAAGAGTCGCAGTATGCAGATATCACTTTCGCTAACATCTCTACTAAATTTCAGCCAAATTTAATGAAAAACAGTGAAATGTCAGTAACTTAAACGCAAATGTTATGGTGACAGACGTTTGCCGTGCAAGACAGCAATAGCTCAGCTGAAAGCTTTCAGCTGAGCTAGAAATAGGCTACAAATAAAAGTCTCAAACGTTGTTTCAACGCTGGTTTTTCGGCACGCTTTGCGTTTCATATTGTTTCGGGATTCGAGGTTACTTCCTGTAGAACATCTTGCCTCTCATAGCTTTGCACAAACTTTTTTATTGTCATTGAAACCACAAATACCCCCATGGTCATACGCATCGGAGGGGGCAGTTCCCCAGAAATTTTCAAAGCAAAATTTTTATCACCATCAATCTGTGTAAACTTACCGACTCTTTAAAGATTGTTTAGATGCAAGTTGTAAGGCACAGAAAATGCCATTTTCGGTGACATAATAAGGGACATGCGCTTATAGAAGGGGGCAAGAGCCTTCTGGCTCCTTAGGGACACTTTTCTTCGCTTCCCATTACTCATATCGCTAAAAAGTCTAAAACTGCGATTTTTTCCAGCGCGCTTCGCGCGACCACTCTGCATACTAGGTCTCCCATTCTTAAAATTATTGTTCCAAGGCCCCGGAAACCCTCAAAATAATCCATTCTCCCCTCCTTTCTCAAGCCCTCTGCATTATCGATCCTATCTGACTGTTAGTCATACCGAGTAAGAATATAAAAAGTCAAAATTGTGATTTTTGGTCTGTTAAGTGCCCACCTTTTGTCATTTGAAGTTGAAGCCAGAATGCATCATTTTAATGCCTACAATTTGTAAATACCCAAGAGCTTCCGGGGGCTTCGCTCATGGACCCCCACGGAAGCTCTGCCCCTGGACCCCGCCAGGGGCCCTGAGGCGGGCCCCTGGACCCCACGCCGTAAGGGGCAGGGCTTCGGGGCCGTTTGACAGTCTAGCCAGCTTTGCCCCCCCCCCCCTCCCACTTTCAGACATCAAATCCCGCCCCTGCAACCAGGGATGTGTATATTACCTATGGTTTGATACACATCGTGGCTACTATTTCCATTCATTTTGGTTCCTTTAAAGACTTTTCAATATGGGAACAGATCTTTGTGCTGTTTAACAGAAGTGGACAATACCTCATCGGGTTACATTGGGAAGAAAAAAAATGGCTAAAAAGATGACTTAATCCTTGAATTTCAAGTTAGATTTTTAGCAAATTCACAAGCACTGTACGGAATTTGTAAAATAGTACATAATTTGTTTCACCTTGTGAGCTACTAAACTATTCTACGAAAGTCATAAAGAACTCGCAGACACATTTTGAAGGGAAACTGTAAATTGCATATGCCTGTTACAAGGCAAACATCATTTCGTTGTCATGATATTTTTATTTCAATTCGTTTGTTACTCAGCATGGACAATGAAAAATTGTTAAATTCAAAATTTTAAAAGATCGATCTTGCGAAAAAACGTTAAGTACAAAAATTTACTCTAATTAAAACTCAGCGGTACTCTACGTTATACGAGAGAGTACGACAATTACTCTAAAGAACGGTAAAAAAGTAGCAATGAAATATCCCATTCTTATACTTACACCCATATCCTTATCTTTGCACCCACGTACAGTAAATAAAGCCACTTTAAAATATCTTACTAAGCCTTTACCCCAGAAGCAATTAGCGGACTAAAGTTTTCTGCTTATTCGAAGGTGTTATGTTCTAAATGCTCATTATGAAATTGATGTGTGAGAAACGTTTTCATCATTTAGTGATATCTTTCTTTATGGCACCTGTGACCTCAACGAGGATACACTGTAAAACATTTGTCAAAAGCACAAGTTCTGTAAAATTTTACAGGCCTGTTACCCCCAGGGGCGTCGCCAGAGCATTTATCATGGGGGGTGCGGTGCCGTATTTGCCGAATGAGAAGAAAGAAATGCCGACTGAAAGTGTTGATAAGAGATGCAGTTGGAGCTGAGAACCGTTAGTCCAACCGGTAGTGGTCCAGCAGGAGTGGCACCAGGATTTGCCCAACGGGGGGGGGGGGGCTACGACCCGAAGCCTCGACAGCCCCGAGGGGTTGGTGAGGGGAGATTTGAAGAAAACCTGTGTACTATACCATATCATTGCGGGACATATATTGCATAAAATTTTGTATGTACTAGAGGAAAATAGTTGCGCCTGATTTAAGGTTTTTCCCGAAATCTAAACTGTGAAATTGCAAAGCCCTCGAAGCGCGCAAAACTTTTGGGTAAGCTTACATTAAAAAGAATCTGTACTTATTTAAAGCTTATATAGGTCAACCAGTGGCTACCCAAGATTTCTCTCAAGGGGTGGGGGAATGCAACATGTTGTGTGATCGCCGGCCTGGGAGGGGTGTAACGGGAGAGGGTGCCCCCTCCCCTCTGAAAATGATTGAAAAATTAGGTGTCCTTACATGCAATCTGGTGCCACATATGCCACCTTTGGAAGTAGAATTTGTGTTAAAACATTTACGTTTTTTTAGGACCTGAAAAAAAAAAAAAATGGCATCCGTGAGGGGGACATGGCCCAATGGCCTCCCCCTGTGTACCCCACTGAGGTCAACTGTCCAGGCAGTTGGGCCCTACAGGGTACAACTTACATTGTACTTCCCTCTTCGAGTCACTAACCGTACCGAAAGACAGACTCAAGAGTACATTAACTTAGTTTAGCGAAATGAGATGAGATTCCCGGCATTTGCATAAAACGATGAATTCTACTTAGGTTACTTGAAAAGATGGAAAGGGTTTGTTCTATTTTCAGCAATTAGTAACGAAAATGAGGAAGAGTGGGCAAAGCATACCAAAAATTTGGGGTTTTATCGCAGAAATGACCCCTTTTAACGCTAAAATAAGTAAACCGACCATGGATGGCGACAGAATTTTCCCGACATGGGGCCGGGCCATGTTAGTGACCCCAAGTTCCGACAGCATGTTGAGGGGGTGAGCAAGGAATATGAAGGAGCCTAACTATCCCATACCATTGCAGAGTACCGTATATTTAGCATTATATCACTTAATATCTCAAGAGCCGAGTTACGCACACTGTTTAAATAAAAACTGTTATTTTACGCCCAGTTCCCACCTGTAAAATAACGGTATAACAAACGTTACTTCCAGTTCACGGTAAAATATTGGTAAATTAAAATCCCATTGTAGACTTACAGAACTTTAAGACGTCTTTTGACAGGTTTATCACGTAGTTTCAGTTTAACGTTACAATGGACGTTCTTTGACGGGATACAAGTATATCATGGAAAATGTTTGCCGTTAAAAACAGCATAAGGACGTTTCTTTCGAATGACAGTTACTAAGGGGAAATTAACGATGTACACTTTGAAAGGAAATCGTTATTTTACTTTTCTTTCACTTCTGTTATACTACAGTTTTCAAACGTAAACTTCTAGTTACCGTAAACAGTTGATAAATTTACGTTTGATTGGTAAACCACATGAATTTACTCAATTTATGCCTAGTTTTGTTTTATTTTAATATTGTAACGCAATTTTGGTTTAACGGAATGATATCTGGTCCAATGAAGGCATGGTGTAAACTGGATTTTCTCTCCATGGTAAGTCGACACCTACACTATTGAACACAGCTATTTTTTTTTTTTTTTTTTTTGAAATGAGTTCAGTTACTGTGGATAACTGTCAATCAAGTTTCAGCAGGGGTGTAGGCTGCCCTTCAGACTACCCCGGCCACAATGCTTTGTAATTGCTATTTGGAGAAGGGTCTATGTAAAGAGTACCAAAGGTATGTCTTCGCTTGTATGGTCCGGTGGGCTCCCGGAACATTTACAGAAAAGGTCGATGCGATTTTCTTTTCCTGTGTAGAACTTCATGAGCAGAGCAATGAAAACGCGAGAAAATTTTGACAGTTTTCAACAAGTCTTAATAGAAATACTAAATGATCGATCATTGAAAAGACAATAACCCTACATGTAGGAGTAGCTTTCACGTCTACACCAATTTTCAAAACAAACCTATTCGTCAATTCCTGCCTATCCGCCTATACGAAGTTTAGAGTACTTCATTTGACATATATAGAGTAACACCACATGGCCATTAAACTGATAAAAGGAGAACAATCGCGAGCAAAGGGAGCGATGTTTTACGATTTTGGCTGTCAGAATGTTCATTTCCTTGCCAGTGAATCGAAATTTTTCTGTCACAGGCCTGAAGTTGAAAATTGGGAGTTCGGCAGTCGAAAATTCAGCCTTCACACACTTGATTAACAAGGCCTACTGAAAAATTTAGCAAGATGGGAGGCCTCTGCCGACATTCCTGGCTGCAAGAGGCGTTGGAATAATAACTGCACGGCTATCCTAATAGGTAATAGTAAGATGAGGTAATAGTAAGATGACTAGTTACAATAGGTGTAGGGAAGTGTTTCTTCCCCTTTCATTCCAAAAATTTCCCCTAAAATGTCTTCAGTTCTGACAATTCACGATTTTTGGCGCATTTTTTCAACCCTCTTTGTCCAGTCTCAGTTTGCTTGACGGGCTGGACTGGAACACCTTGTGGGTCGAATCTGGCTCACAGGTTGCCATTCAGACCTGCAGGGAGTATCGGTATACCATAAAACACAACAATATTGCATAAAAGGCAGTGTAAAAATAGATTTGTAAAATTCATATTCTTAGTGTAGCCTACACTTTTCCATAGCGGGGACTCGTGACTCGGACTCGGACTCGGCAGGTGAGGACTCGGACTTGGAATCCGACTCAGAAGGTGGGGACTCGACTACAGCACTGCTATCTATTATGTATAAGTCTCATCGAACTTTACAAGGATTCCATGTGTTTGAACAGCCTGTTTAGCTCAGGCTCAGAGGCTTACATGCCCGAATTTACCTGAATGGGGAATTGCATGAGACGAATTGGCTCTTACAAAACCGACTAACTCAATTTTCGCGCGTTTCCCACCCAACGTAGTAGCTTGTATATACATAATTAATTATATGCATCCAAACAAACAAGCGCGTAAATTATTTTCTAGCTAACAAACAACCTAAGTCCATATCAACAGTTTCGGCACACTTGATCCCCACAAACCCTACGCATCAAATAAAAACAAACATGGCTAAATGATTGGCATAGTCGCATAGATTGCTTTCGCCTAAGGCAAGGGAATCTAAAATTTAAAATAAAATAAAATCTTCACGATACCTGTACGTTTTTATTGAAAACCGGACAGTTTAGATGTATGGGATTTATCATGTTATTTACAGGTAATCAATCGAACAAAAGAAATCATGAGTATAGACGTATGATAAACTGACAAACAAACAGTTGTAACAAATACAAATTGGAATGTTCTGTGACCCAAAGTTTTGCTGTGGCAAAAACTTATGCTCAGAAGTCAAAAACATATCATACTCTGTATTCGCTTGCTTTGTTGCCCGCTGCAGGTAGTGAGAATCATGCCTTACAGTGGAACAAACTATTTACAAATGAAGAAGCAAAATAGAATAGCAGCAATCACATCCTCTAGGCCTATTAAATTAGGGAAATCATCTCCCTTCCCCATGCTTAGGTGCCTAATGCAGATCATGACATCAACAATCACAAGTCTTGCAGTAGAACAAACTATTCACAAATGAATAAGTGAATAAGTAAAACAGAATGAAAACCACTCAAAAATATGCATTTTTCTCAAAAACGGCGTGGTAAACTACCGATAAGGACATGGCTTTTTCATAGCTATGACAATAAACCTTCTGAATCTACATTTAATTCCTTTACATCAGACCGACATTGTTTTGCAAGGGGGTTCCCAAAGCCATTCGCCACTGACAATGTACACACAGAGCGCGTGGGATTGTGGGTAATGATCAATATTTCACCCCATTGGGACGGAGAAAAGTAGATTCCTCTAAATGGGAGAATGTTACGGACTGGTAATAGAAGGGAAAGAAAGGGGGAAGGGTATTAGCAAGGCACTATTCATATACTCTTGCCCGATCGGAGGTAACGGAGGTTCGTCCTTAATGGCCAGATGTTAAAAAACATGATATCAGGCTATACCGTACCTGGGAACGTATGGCACTACCTGGTCTTGTATCTTTTCGGGAGATAACTGTACAACGGAATTGAAAACATGCTTATGTCTGTGATTCTTTTGCAACTCTTGCCCGAATTCCAGGTCCACTGAATTGATGAAACTGGCTGCCCGAACTCCCGACTATAGGCTAACTGGCTAAGTAATTTTGGCAAGTTTCGCACAACAATCTGGGGTGGAAATATTGAAAACTGCAAAACCGTGATCACGTAGGCTACCCAAAAAGCCCTGGGAAATACTTCCAAATTATAGGAAATAGACAAAGTCAAAAAATACAGATCAAAATCTAATTTGCCACCAAATTTTGCTGATCTTTTCTAATTTTACCAAGTATAATTGTTTTTACTAATTTAATGATTTGATCAATTTGATATTCCCCGTCCAATTCCCAACTTTAGTAAAACTGAAGAACAATCTTCCATTTTTTTAATGCAAAAATGACACAACACAGAAATTAATAAAATTAAGACACTTTTTTCTCGGCATTTTTCTTGATTTTGACTTTATTGAATAAGCCTCAACCTCATCTTTGACATGTAAAATTTGCAGATATAAAGGAGATGT
>JAIZAY010001161.1:0-19962 GCA_029531755.1 Holothuria leucospilota | reverse complement strand
AAACCGAGAAAAGGTTTAAAATCTTGAAAATAAAATTTTTAAGCTTGCATGAGTTGTGATATTTTTCCGGAAAACAAGCAGCCATAGGCAATTAATTGAAATTGAAATAGTGTTGGATCAACTGTCTGCACTCAATATCAATACCGTTTGATATTTCCTGTTTTCATCCTGAATGGTTGTCAGTAAAATTCACCTTACATGGGGACACTACCTGATTGATCTTTCTCATCCTACACTTCATAAAAATGTTACGTTAGTTTAGTATTTGTAAGTCCTAATAGTTTACCTATGGAAATTAAACAACACTTATAGTGGTAGTTACTGTGGGGGCCTGTGATTTAGTGTGCAGTTAGTTCATTTCTCAAATATTGGATTCAAGTTGGTTTGGGATTGGATAATTGAAGTATAACTATTGGTAACATCTGTTAAATATCCATACAACACTAACTTGAATTTCTGTGGACTATTTTAATTCCTTAAGGAATAGTAGAATAAGGGTGTGTCAAAGTCTTGAAACCTTTCTCAGTAATTTCTTAAGTGGGGAGTATGGGACATTCTGTCAAGGCAACAAGCTGTATTTTATGTGATGCATTTTCTTGAACAGTTGTCATCAAAGTTTACAGCCTTTGAAAGGCTATGAGCAGTTTTGCAGGAATGGGAGAAAATAGGGGTGTGTATTGGTATTTGGGGAATGTAAGTAAGCTCTTCAACTTTTGTATTATAGGTAATATTTTAGATAAGGAAAAAGACTAAATTGCTTGTTTTGAATTTTTGAGTTTTTCCTACATAGACTGTTGCCAGAGTTTATTTCTCAGTTTTAACATTCACTGATGTTAGCGTTCTCTTTCATGTAGGTCAACATTTCTTGAAATCATCAAAGACAAATAAGAATAAGTTTGAGCAAGGACAGACAGATGAATTCATAATAGAAGCTGTAAATATCGGAGAACTGAAGAAAATCAGGTTAGTATGTGGCAATGGATGTGTGAAAAGTTGTATCTGAAATGGTGGGAGAAATGTTAAAACTTCAAAAATGGTTTTCATGGTGGTGAAATCTGTCAGTAAAGTTATTTTTGAAGGTTAACTTTTTACTTAGAAAATACCCTTACAAAAACTTGTATCAAACTGTGCCTCTAACCATGCAGGATCATGTGAGAAAAAAGAAATCAAAGGTTATCTTGAGTGAAAATTTGTAGCAAAGCTGTGTAATTGGAACCATGTGAACAAAGAATTGGCCCAGTTTTGCTTGTAAAATCTGAGAAAACCTTTGGCCAAATGTGTTAACTGGTCAAATCAGTGTCAAAGGAAGACACAGGTTTCCAAGAAAAATACCTGTAATTACCCATGGCATAAACATGAAAACCTGTTGATTTGAAGTTAATTGACACTAATTTCCTCTAAGTTTAATGACAATTATGGTTGAAGTAGATTGACTCATAGTGTAAACCACAGTTTCCATGAAGTGTTGATGCCTGGCATTCCTTCCCTATCATTCTGCTGTTGGTAAAAACTGTCATTGGCAGAGAGCCTCTCAGTCCTTGGCAACACTGTTCACTTGCAAGTTAATCTGGCTCATGGTGAACTTCATTTAAACTAAGGGAGACTGGATTTTTGTTACTGCTTGCCACGTGCTGTGTAGGTATAATTTTTTTTGTCGAGGCCTGGCACCTTGTGGAAGAGAAAATTTAAAAGTCTTTTATCTATACTGAAAGAGTAACCTGCATTTGAGTTCTTACCTCAACTTCCAGCATGTTTCTATTTCTTTCTAATATTCTTTTTAAGACTACTTTTTCTGGGAACCCTTGTGTTGCATTATTGAAGTACAAATAAAGCATACCATCAGGGTTCTAGCCACGCCGGCTGCAGCTGGCACTGACGCTTGCCGACCGGCATGAAGAGTAAATCCCAAGACTACTGGCCAGCACAAAACTTAATGAAAATTACAAGAAAAATGTCTGAACATTTATGGAAATATATATTATTGCAAAATAAAACAGCCAAAATTTTTATCTGGTCATTTGATCCAAACAAGGCATTCATCTAGAGTCCCAAACCCTTACTAATATTGCAAGAGAAACTTTCTGAAAGGCCCCTGCTGTACTATATGCTCAAGCTTCATTCTCTCTATGCGCGGTACTTTTCATAATCCATATATAAACTGTGCACTCTCAAAACAAACAGGCTACTTACCAGCTGGCACTCAGAATCCTCCGGCTAGAACCCTGCATACCATCTTATTTATTTTGTAAGACACATGTTAGATACCTGTGATGAGAATAATCTGAATTCTAATCATGAGATGTAATAAATTTCCTTCAAACCTGAGACGGAGATGTATTTTCATCTACTTTTCCAGGATTGGTCACGACAATAAAGGAGGCTTTGCTGGTTGGATGTTAGATAAGGTGGAAATTGATGCACCCTCTCTTGGTAAACGCTGGTGTTTTCCCTGCGGACGCTGGTTAGACAAGAAGGAAGATGATGGTCAGATAGAGAGGGAGCTGTTTCCTGTTGAAAGTCGAACAGAAGAGTATGAGAAACGTGAGGATATGTTTTTATTTGAGTGTATGTCAAAGACTCAAATAGCCCTAAGGCTGCTAATTGAATACCTAAGGTGTAGACTACAGAAATACAGATTGAGGGAATCTGAGGTGGGTTCTGTAATATAATTATTTGTGGTTCCTCCCGTCTCCCGACCCCCACCCTCCACCTCCAGCAATGGCACTACTGATCCCTTATATTTCTATTTATATTAAAACATAGTTTTGTATATTCCTGCATTCTTCTGAAAAAGAATCTGATATTTATATATTTTTCATAAATGATTGGGAGCCTGAGATAGTACTTGCATGAAAGATACATCTAACTATGACCCAGCCAGGAATCAAACCCTCTAAACTTCCAGATCTCAAAGCTTCATAGCTTCAAATGCCACTGCCTTCTCAGTAGTACCCCCTGTTCCTATTGGGTCATTTAGACTCATAGCTTTGTTTATCTGCTCTACCATTGGTCAGAAGTGATAAGCTTGGTGCCACCCTTGCAATAAATTTAGGATAGGAGCACAGTCTGAAGGATAGAGGTGGCAACTAGTTTCATAGGAGGGAATTTCCTCAATAGAAACATACGCAGTTTACCTGCCATAAAATCATAATTCAATCACACACAATACATCATTACATTACCACCAACAAGCTCACTGGACCAAGTGTCTCAGTGAAGTTTCTTTGCTTCATTTTCTAATAATGAATTATTCTGCATTTTTCTCTTGAAGATGTTCCTTATGAGATCACCATTCACACAAGCGATGTATCAGGGGCTGGTACTGATGCCGATGTGTTTATTGTCCTATACGGCCGTGAGATTGTCACCAGCCAGAAGAGTCTTTGCCAAACCAAGAAAGAAAGGAAAGAGAAATTTGAAAGGAACATGGTGGATAAATTTGTATTAGAGGTAAGGCATATACCCCTTCAAATTTATGTGAAGGTTATTAAGCATTTGGATCCATGGTAATACGGCTAGCACCAGATGCTAGCAATATTACCATGAATCCAGGTGTCAGACCTGGTGCTAGCAATATTACCATGAATGTGACACCTGGATTCATGGTAATATTGCTAGCACCAGATTTGACAAACCTGTCAATGTATTTTCTGCTGTGAAAAGTGATTTTCCTTTCCAGTTTTAAGCAGCCATTCCATGTGCAAAAAATTATGTCCACATTACTTGTATGTTTTTAAGCTATCCCCTACAGCAAGGACTAGCAGTTTATGAGTGTTGGAGGGGGTGGGGGCAGGTGTGGTTTACTGTTTGGGTAATTGTATGTGCTGATCGACATGTAAATAGTAAACATACAATAACATTCTGACAGCCATGAGCAGTGACCTGTATTGATCAAGCAACCTGTGAAAGGAGGCACAATAAAAGCCAGTACCTGTGCTCCCCAATTTAACAAAAAATTTTTGTTTATTGTAACAGTGCTGTCAATTTATGTGAACATAAGCTTGTTTTCTACTAGTTCAGCATTAATTTACTTATATGGTTTAAAAATGTTACCCCATTTTGAAATTATGCCCTTCTATTTGTGCTAAACTATTTCTCAAAAGTAAAGGGGGATGAGCCCTTTCCTTTTAGGCCCTTGCCCATGTTTCCATGTCAGTTATTTGGGCCCTAAAAAGTTGTGGACCCCAGCCCCTCAGGAATTTTTTAAAAATTTCTAGCCCTCTTTAGGAAATTTGCAGGCTAGTTAATCAGGCTTCGACAAATCCCCCGCCCGGCAGTCCGGGACAAGTAAAAACTTGCTCGGGCAAGTTCATTGTTCAATATCATAGCCCGCTGGGCAAGTACCCGTGCGAAGTCACCTCCACAATGGAGTTCAAAGGCATATTAAAAGTGGACAAGTAGATATTCATGTGGACAAGTAGACTAAGAGAACAGCTAGCCAGATGGACAAGTAATGAAAAAAGAATTTGTCGAAGCCTTTAGTTAATACTACTGAAAGTGGTTTGCAGGTATGGAGTGATGTGTCGTTGATGTAATGCTGCAGGTTATCAGGTCACCTGTACACAGATTTAGCAGTATTCTTTTAACTGTAATATCTTTTGCTTCCGAGAATGATTGCATGTGATCATACACACATGTTGATAAAAGTTTTATTTTAATGGTAATTAGTACATGGAGGGGAATGATCACAATTTCTACAAAGTAAACTCTTTGTTTTATCTAATTACAGCTAGAGGATGTTGGGGATACGATTGAGAAAGTTCGCATCGGTCATGACAACTCAGGGTTTGGCGCTGCTTGGCATCTTAACAAGGTGGAAGTCAGGAAATTGCTGGAAGGAAGTAAGGTGAGAGGTCAATTATATTTAATAAGATGAGGTAAAACTGTCCCAGGTATACTGTTGGTTCAGTCAGTGGTTCTTGTAAACTAAACCTGGATCTAATATTGTACTCAGGGTCTGATTCAGTGATTGGAATCAATGTCTAGTGTAAACAAAATACTGAGGGATCACTGTTTATCACAAATCAAAGACAGCTCTGTCTTTATTGTCCTAGTCGTGGAAAAGGGAAAATTTTGAAAATATGTTTTGGGGACAAATGAATGTTATAAAAGTGACTGTGGTAACTTCCAGCTTCAGCTATCCTGGGCCCTGTTTCATAAAGTGTTATGAGTGATCTTAAGTTTGATCTATCATGTAATAGAACTATGAAAAGAAAAGGTTAGATTGATGTATATGAAATGGGCATCCTGATTCAGTAGCTCACAGTACTGAGGATTTTTACCTAAAATAGTCAAGAACAGAATGTTTCTACTCAAATCTTTGGGTGTCCTGTTAAAAAGTATCTTTCAAAAGCTGCCAAGGTAGTCATTGTTAGTTAATGTACTCCCTCATGGTCTAAGAATTTTCAAGTGAATTCAGGAGGCTAAATCAATCTTTTGGGTTTAATTTATTCTGAGCATTTTTCTCTTTGAACAAGTCACTGAACTTTTGGAGTGCTTGCCATCTCGCCTCCTCTCCCCGCCCTACATCCTGATTTAATCAGGCCAATAAGAGGAATAGGTCGATTTAATGATCAAATAAATTAAAGATTGCCACCTTCGTAAAATTGTGAAAAAATTCACTTGATTTGATAGATTTAATGCTATGGCAGAGGCGACAATGCTGGTAGCATTAAACCAGTGAAGTTTAATAGCAATAGGTTAGACTTTTTCTTCAAAATTGGACCTGAAAAGTAGTATGGAATAGTTTTTTAACGTAACATTATAACTCAAGTTTTAATTTGGAATCTTTCCACATAACATTCAAGATGGCAAACTCATAGATTTTTCTTTGGTGTAAAATCTGCTTTACTTTAACCTTGCCTGGTATCATACCCCAAATCTTACCATCCTAAATTTATATGAATGATAATGGTGGTAGTATGAAAATGCATCTTTAGGATTTTCCACTGCCAGTAACTCACAGTTTCATTGACACATATAGCAGGTGCAATTTCCCTCCTTTTTTCACCTGTCATTTTTGAAGCTCTTCTTGTGGTCACCAAGTGGAATTTGCACTCTCCCACCCAGTGTTTTTTTGGACCCTACATATTGTAATACTTCTGACATGATGTTGCAATCTGAAATTAAAAAAAAACAGGTTTTCCCTCATATTCCTGGTTGCTCAGCATCATAAAATTATCCTCAATGGGATTACCATCATATCAAGCAGTAATAATCCCTACATCTGTCCTTGCCTTCCAGGGTTCCCGTACCTACGTGTTTCCATGCAACCGATGGTTATCTCGTAAAGAAGATGATGGTGAAATAGTGAGGGAGCTAGTACCGCAGCAAGTAACGGAGGAGAAGGTTCGAAAAGATGGCAGTACCAAGACAAAGGAGATAAAACAGGATACCTTGACTTGTAAGTACTAAGTTACTTCAATGTTGCCGATGCTATCTTGTAAACCTGCCTATCAACCACATGCAAAAGATTTTTGATATTTAGACTGGAAATTTGTGTTTCATCGCCCTTTGCAATATTTATTTTGTAAATTTTTTCACACTTCAATTATACGATGTAGCATCTGTATGTGTCAGAAGTTCTAGATGAAATATTTTGGGGCAAGTTTATTTACTTGAAAAGAAATTCATTGGGTAGGGGTCACAAAAAACAGTTATCAGTGACGTGACAGGGCAGTTGGTATATGTATGGATTTCCCGTTTGTTGGTGTGATCGCATATAGCTGTTGTAAAGGAAATTGCAGACCCGAAGTGTTATAGACCTTTTTCCAAATAGCAGTTACAAAGGATTGTGGGACAGAGTTTTGGTGTGCGTCACTTTTGGACACAATAAAATGCCATTGACAAAAACGACGCATACCAAAATCCTATCCCATAATTCGTTGTACTTGCTATTTGGAAAAGAGTCTATGGAAATACCTCTGGAAGGGAACATGAGAGTTGAAGCAAATAAGAGATTACGATAACATGACTGCACATGCTTGTCAGGATAAACATTACACGTACTGACACAACACATGGTGCAAAATTTGAGTTTATTTTAGAAAATTGTCAAATCATCCTTTTTTAGAGCCATCGCAAATATATGAATGGTCCTTATATGTGGTTTTGTGTTCTGGACTGCATATAAGCTGCCCTTTTGGTATAAAAATTTGTATTTTAATCTGCCACAAAGTGTGTGTGTATTTCCAGTCATATGTGCTGAGGTTCTTAGTTTGTTTTATCCCCCTGTGTCCCACAATTCCATGCTTTATTCAGATTATCACAGGGTTTCCCCTGGGTTTTATGGAGTATGAGGTGGTATTAGTTCTTGAGGGGTAATATGGTGCCAGCTTGGTCACCAATAATGAGGGAGAGCTATCAATATTTCTATAGCAAGTACAGTGCAGGTGGCAATTATAGCCAACGTCTGTGAGGTGGTGGCCAAAAACTGTGAGGTGGCTGCCTCACAAAAACAATGCCAGGGGAAACCCTGGATCACACTTGCTTGTTTGTTTCATACTAAGAGGAAATTAGTGCACTGTGGGGTGGAGGATAGGGAAGGGAGTATACTTAGGGGTTGGAGGATAGAGAAGGGGGTACGTAGGGAGAAGGAACTAGTTTCTTCATTTTATTATTAGCTCAACAAGTTGAGCTATTGTCATGGCAATGCGTCTGTCTGTCTGTCCGTCTGTCTGTCCGTCAACATTGGAAAAAAGGCTGCTGTCTGCAGGTGCTTTGACCGTTCCTTCTCAAAGTTGGTGTGGGTATAACACATATCAAGGGCTTGATAATTATGGTAACAGGAAGTAGGTCAAAGGTCATTGGGGGTCGTGAGAGGTCAAAGAGTGAAATCACGCAAAAGCCTTCAACTCCTTGTGGTTTTGTTGGAATCTTTTCAAATTTGACAGGAATATTCAGTAAATGATTGGTCATCAAAGTTGTTCTTTTGAAGTAGATCAAAGGTCATTTGGGGTCAAAGAGAGGTCAAGCAAAAGGAGGTCAAACAGTGTAATCACGCAAAAGCCTTCAACTCCTATGGGTTATGTCTGAATTTTATCAAATCTGGCAAGAGTGTTAAGAGGATAATGGGTCATCAATGTTGTGCTTTTGAAGTAGGTCAAAGGTCATTTGGGGTCATGCAGGGGTCAAACAGTGAAACCACTCAAAAGCCTTCAACTCCTAGGGGTTATATCCATATGTTATCATAATTGGTCAGGGTGTTTAGTAGATAACAGGTCATCAAAGTTGTACTTTTAAAGTTGGTCAAAGGTCATCTGGGGTCAAGCAGGGGTCAAACAGTGAAATCAATCAAAAGCCTTCAACTCCTAAGGGTTATATCCAAATCTTATCAAAGTTAGCTGGAGTGTTCAGTAGATGACAAGCTGTCAAAGTTGTACTTTTGAAGTAGGTCAAAGGTCATTTGGGGTCAAAGAAAGGTCAAAAAGTGAAATGTTGTAAATGTCTTCAATTCTTAAGGGTTATATCCAAATCTTATCAACGTTAGCCAGAGGGTTCAATTGATGATAGGTCATCAGAGTTGTACTCATGAAGTAGGTCAAAGGTCATCTGGGGTCAGAGAGGTCAAACCTTGAAATCACTCAAAACCCTTCAACCACTAGGGGTTATATCCAAACTTAATCAAAGTTGGCCAGAGTGTACAGTAGATGACAGGTCTTCAAAGTTGTACTTTTGAAGTAGGTCAAAGGTCATTTGGGGTCAAGGAGAGGTCAAACACTGGAATTGTGCAAATGCCTTCAGCTCCTAGGGGTTGTGTCTGACTTTTATCAAAGTTGACAAGAGTATGCAGTAGATGAATTGATGGGTCATCAGAGTTTTACTTTTGAAGAAGGTTAAAGTTGTTTGGGGTCAAAGAGCTAGGGCAAACAGTAGAATCAAGCAAAAGCCTTGAAATACTCATGGTTGTGTCGGAATCTTATCAAAGTTGGCCAGAGTGTTCAGTGGATGATGCATAGGTGTACGTTGTGTTGATGTTAATTAGTGTTTGCACTGGGTACCCGGGTACCCGACCGATGATGTCAGGACCCTGTTCCAAAGTTTCACTAACATAGATTGCATGTGTGACAGAACACCTAACATGTTACTTTTTCCTGGCAAAATTTATCACGGACACGCCTAAGAACACTTGTCATGCCCATATGTAAGATATGTTGGTGTTATATTATATCAACTTGCAAAGCAAAATTTCTCATTATGACTTTTATGACTTTAGAACAAACTTGTAGCCTAACATAAGTTATATTTTCGGGTACCCGGGTACCCGACCGACCATCGAGTTCGGGTACCTGGTTCCAAATTTTGGACCTGGTGCAAACACTAATGTTAATTGCCATTTGGGGTCACAAAACATCAAATGGTGAAATCCATGCTAGTGCTTCTCCATAAGGGTTTATGTTTTGTATGATGTATACTATAGGAATCATTTTTTGACAGACCTGACAAATTGGGGTATAAGTAGCCTAATTTTTGTCAGCAGAATTACCTACAGTACTGTGCCCACAAACACTTAACAAAAAGTCGCAAGCCGGACAACTCTAGCAGATATACCACTGCTGTGACCATTTACATCTATAGCACTGAAGTTGCTAGATCATGACAGTCTATAGTTGCTAGGTCATGACAGTCTATGACTTCTTGATTTGGATCCCTAGTGAAACTATATAACATTAACTGTGTGAGAGAAATTGTAGTTGAGCTACAGCATCATTGATGCTCTTGTTACTTGTTACATACCCTCAGAAAAGGACTGACTTCTCCTACCTGTCTCTAAAATCAAAGATGTGTAGTATGCTTGAAACAAATGGAAGATACGCAAATTTTAAGTAAGTCACGAGGAAATTATTTTTAAAGCTTACGTCTTGCTCAACAGCACGTCAGTACAAGGTCCACGTTTACACTGGAGATGTTTTCCGAGCTGGCACAGATGCCAATGTTTTTGTGACAATTTTTGGTGAAAATGGTGACACAGGGGAGAGGCAACTTAGGAATTCTGAAACACATACAGATAAATTTGAAAGAGGCCATGTAAGTTACATCTTATTTTTTTGATAAATTTTGTGCAACAAAGTGTTTGTTTTTAAACTGTAAAAGGAAAGCCTTTTGAACATCTCAGAGCTTGTGAACTTTTTTATATCAGGTGGTAAAGCAAGAGAAAATTGTAATTTTTTTTTTTCTTTTGGCCTCTCTGTGTTGGCAGGTGTAGTAATCGTTATAGTTTTGTCTTTGTAGAGACTCTTAGCAGACAGATAAGCTAGGCAGGCCAACAATATGCTGTTAATGAAGTTGTACTTTTGTCAGCAAACAAAATCTATACTACTGTGCCTCTTTCTGCACACTCCAGTTAACATTTCCTTATCTAGTCAACTGACTATAAAGAAATTGTTTTTCAGGGAAGGATACAGTAACATGTTTAAGGGGGATGTGTAATTAAGCCACGCTTGTCCAAATCTCCTGGCTAAACTTTACACATTCTTTGTACTCTGGAAGGATAGAGCAATTAACAGGGATGCATACTTAGTGCATGTTTAAATTTCCTTGCTAAACTGAACATAATTATTGTAGTCATTGCTCCTTTTCACAATGTGACAAGTTCTTCATTGATGTTGTTGGAAATGGAAAACCATTCAAGTCAAGGTTAGACAGGACAACTCTGGTCTCGGTGTTAAATGGGGATGCATATTCCATGTGTGTTCAATTTCCCAGCTAGTCTGTACACATCCTTTGTATAGTTTCTGTTCCTTAATTACCCTGGGAGGATGCAGCCATATATTTAATGGGGTTGCACACTTGATGCATGTTCAAATTTCCCTGCTAAACTGCACACAACACCTGTAGTCATTTTTCCATTTTATAGTGTGACAAGTTCTCTATAGAAGCTGTTGACATTGGAAAACCTTTCAAAGTCAAGATCAGACATGACAACTCTGGTCTTAATGCTTCCTGGTTTCTGGATAGAGTAGAAGTATTCGATGATGATGGGGAAATGTATCCATTTCACTGTGAGAGGTGGATTGGGAAATCTAAGGATGATGGTAAACTCCAGAGAACTCTCTACATTAAGGTAAGGAACTGGCTTTTAAATAAAGAAAATGAATGGCATGATATTACAGTAAAACCCTGTTTATCAGAACTAGCCGTCAGATTTAACAACAATAATATTCAACACGATTACGGTAGTATCCACCAAGTTTTCAGTGCTTTGAAAGGCAAAATCCAACGTAAATTACTGCAGAAATGCATTAATTTTGTGTGGAACTTCAAAAGTAACGGTAAGATGTCATGATGGCTTAAACAGCCAGCATGTTGGCTTTGTCACATTTGGAAGAAAAATCGTAGCCTAATGTACGTCTTTATTTTGAAACTCTTGCTAGGAGACATGAATTGATAAAGGGTCAATATCCCCTTACACTAAAACACTTTAGGCTAGTGTAAGTCCTAGTTTCACTAAATCTGAAAAGTTAGATTGGTAGTTAGCTTCATACCTACAAATAACAAGAGTAGACTTTACAAAAACATTGCGAATTGCTGTTTGAGAGTCTCCTACACGTGTGTCTCTAATATTTTGGGAAATTTATGCCCCAGATACCCGTCTAGATCGTTACAGATTCTGTTCAGCACATACACTCTTTAAGTGTGTAGAAAACATTGGTCATTCAGAAGAGCATGGGCTTTAGATGTCTAAAAATTCATTTATCATATCACCGGTCACAAAAAATAGTAACCAAATATTTTTGGGGATTTTGTCTGCAATTTTGCTAGCCTTTCCAGAATTCTTTTGGGAATGTGTTAACACTCTTTCTTATGGACCCTGTGTACCTTACTTGAGGCAAAAACTTGAAACCCAGTTTATCTGAATTTTTCGGTTATCCGAACTACTTTCGGTCCTGATGAGTTTGGATAAACAGGGTTCTACTGTACTTGTATCAGTGTTGTGTGGAGATTATGAATTCCACGGTATTAGTATTAAAGGTTGTGGTGTTGGAATCTTTTTACTGTTCATATTCCTCTACCTGAGGTGTGGTATTGTATTTGCAGTAATGTTACCATATCTCAGGTTATGGTGTTGCAATCTTGTTAATGTTGACATTTTACTTACAGGGTTATGAAGGAGACATTTCCAGTACCAGTACTATGAGTACCTTACATCGAAGCAGGTCTCGGGAATCCTTAAAATCAGGTTTCTCTGACACCCCTTCAAGTCTGACCAGAAGGAAGTCTGGCCTGGATATGCCTGTGTTTGATGAACCAAGTGAGGAGATATATGTTTTATCTTAGTTTCCACTTCTGAATAGATCCCCGTGTTTTTTATCACCAACTGTTGCTCAGTTACTATGAACATTTTAGCTATGGTGAAAATGATTAAGAAGGTTTCAAAGCTTCTGCAAAAATATTTAATATCCACCATAAACTTCACATTTATGGGTGAAAATTCCAAAAGATGCTTCTTTAGGTGTTTTCTTTTAAGGAGAAAACCACCACAATGAAAACTGAAACTATAAATCACTAGTTGCAATACTCGCATCCTGAGTTGCTAGTTGTAGTTTAACCTCAAAATATAACCTACGCTTGAGTCTCTTTACATAGAAAACAATCTGACCTCTGATTCGATTCCCCAGATGTTATTAACTACAAGGTCACATTTTATCAGGGCCTTTTTACTAAAATTTTAAATTGTAAATGATCTTAAATGATACTATTTACATTTCACCCCAGATAAAGTACTTTCACCAGGATACTTTTCTTGAGTTTGCTGAAGGAGAGGGTATTTTTTGGGTTACGATGCTGCATCGTAACCTCTGCAATCAACTTGGTGTGTGTGTGTATGGGTGTGTCGGAGCAAAGTTTGTGTACAAGCAAATGCCTAGTAGGAAAGGTTTGCTGCACTTGATATTTGGCAGTTATGTAGACCTAGGTGTGAAGTTGTGCCTATTGCCTTTGGTGGCAATATCATGCATAGAAATGGTGGACAGGGCTGAACAATCTTAAAATGGTGATATCTCTTTTCAGGATGCCTGATAAGCTTCGTATTTGGTATGAGTAATCTAATAGGCAGAGGTAATAGTTTTTTGAGATTGGCACATCATTAGTATTAATATTCAGGAGTGGGTGGGGTTAACTTTTAAAATGGATGAAAATGCTTGTGTACAAGCAAACCCCTAGAAGGAAATTTCGGCTGTGTATGAAACTTTGCAAATATGTCCACCTAGGTGTAAAGTTGTGCCCTATTGCTTTTGGTGTCAATATCTTGTATAGTAATGAGTGGGCGGCCGGGGCTTAATGTAGTTAGGGGAGCCGTCCAAACTCGCCTCCGCGGATCCGCGCGGAGGTCGACTTCCTCAATAACCTATGAATATGCCTATTGACGTCACACGCACACCTCCGAAGTTTCCCGATGTTTAATGAGCCCTCTCAATCTCTGCACTATTGTGCTCAGTGAACGTTCACACAATAGCGTGTCTTGGCCTGAATAGGGCTCCTAACAGGCCACCTTTCCGAGTAGCAACGTCTTGACAAAAGAGCACACACAATAGCCCCAACAAGCGATTCCTTTTCAGATCACAACAAACCTTGGTTAATCCGTTGAGCAGGAAATTTCTCGACTTTAAGAGAACTATTTGCCAACAGTTTTTGATTTTGCTTGTTTCAAACAGATTGGCCCACGTATTAACTGGCTTCATAATATGAATTTTTAAGCAAGTTTCTGGGCAATATGAGGTGTCCCACACTCTTAAAGTATTTTCCGATATTGCAGACGAAACTCTTCCGAGTATTATAACCTACAGTAATGCGTCGGGATGCTTCTGCTCTCGCAAGGAACGTTCTTAGGGCCGTTCAAAACGGTCATACATAATGCACGTTAGGATAGCTTCAGTAGAGCTAGAGACTGCATGGTACTCGAAAGTAAATGGTACCGTTCGAAGCAAGTATTCAGGGGAAGCGTATAAAAATATAACGGATAGTTCGTTGAAGGTCTTCTACACATGCCACTTAATTATTTTACCAAAGATAGGTTTACATCAACCAGGGAGTTGCCTGCATCAACGCACTAATTTTGCTAAAGTTGCGACAGTAGGCCTAGGCAAAGTTGCACTATCTGCAGTATTACTGGACGAAACCATTTTAATGAGTTATTTTCAATGACTGTGGAAGGTCGTTATTCCCAGCGGAATAAACACCGTCGTTTTCTGCAAATTACGGGACTGTTCAAAAAATCTGATTCTGCCTAGTTCAAGGGGCCATCCATTTCATCGTTTTCTCAAGCATACAAACGAATTTCCCCTTCGAACCAATGATTTCCTCAAAGACCAAACTTTAAGACACATTTAAACTTGTCATAAGTTACCTTACCCCATCACCAACGTAGGTTTGTACGTTCGGAAAATCTTGAAAAACTTCCAAAGGTTATGATTGCTCTTTGAGAGACTATTAAACTTTCTGCTATAAATACTTTTGCTGGAACTTTTCAAGTACATCCAGGCGTTAAATTTTCCGTTTTACCTTTCGATCGTTTCAAACGACGAGCCAAGGGCAGCATGGTGTGAAACTGAATGAAAATTTTTAGCTTTTCAATGTGGGAGGCAGTCTTTCCATCTGTTGAGAGACGTAAGAAGTCAGAGAGGGATGGGGGGGGGGAGGGGGGAATCGAGCACCCTTTGTCAAACATGTGAGGGGATGAAAGAGTGCTTATGCCCCAGGTATTGTTCCAGGACTGATGAAAAGTCTCTTTTGTTCCCTCTGTGCTGAAAAATAATTTTGCAAAGGGAAAAAAACTATCCTTCAAATTTGCGCAATACGAACGTTGCACCAAATTGCATGTAGGGACCCTCATACTGAAAAAAATTCTCCAAGGGAGGGGGGGGGGGTGGGGAAATCCAGGCCCATAAACAGACAAAGTACTGATGGAGGAAGAAACAGTTTCCGAGGAGGAGACATTTTATTAGGAGGGAGACATTCAAACTGCGTTGAGAAATTGGTTATTTTGAATTTTGCACTGGGGCGATTTTCTAGGGCTCACCCGCGGCTATGGGCTTGAGGATCGACAGCCATTCCCTTTGGCGGTGGTCGAAAACAACTCATTTCAGACCCCTTACCAGCTGAGATCACCTTCCTTGCTTCCCAAAAATGTTTTAATATTCACTGCAACTTGAGCTGTTTTGATTTAGTAATTTTTGCGTATGACAACGGAATTTTGTTTCAAAGGTTAACCCCCCCCCCCCCCACCTACATCATCAGGCCACAAAAGTGTATAAATATGTTACGGCAATTACTTGAAATAAATTAGGGGGATATAAGGAAGGTGGTGCTAGGCTATCAGGTTTGGCATTTTCAGCTGAAACACTCTCTAAACAAGTTTAGTTGGGGCCATGGACAAATAACGGGACCAGAGGAGAAAAGTGACTCGACAGGGCCAACATGATAACCCTGGTTTCGTGAAGTACACATTCCAGAAGTTGTTTGTTTAATTCCCTGCCTATGCGTGATATTCCCAAGATCTTGGGCAGCTAAAATCTCTAGCAAGGCTGTAAGTGACTTTGAGATGAATGTACCCTGTTCCCTTCCGGGTATAGGTCAACACAGAATGTGCATCAAGTGAACATAGCCTAACAGTGCGTTCGAACTACGTCATTACGAAGCATGCCGCATGGACAGAATATCGGAGACATGAATTTGCAGCGAAAATATGCAATCCATGCAAAGTCCACGCAGTACCATGTATCAAATCTCTAAAACTAACATTCCAAGCAAACAGATTTAGAAAAGATGCCCGATATGGTACTTTTTCAAGCAATTTACTTTTATCAAAATGGCGACCACGATCTCCGATCGTTGTTCGTGTGATAAGAACAAGTGTTAGACGGCGTGGAGGTTGTTCCGAAGCTACATTAGAGTATTCAATTAGCTAAAAACCAACATCAGAGTTAGGAACAGCGATGGTGCCGCGGATTGATTCGGAAAAGCAGCCTTACACAGAGTCAATGGTGAATAAACTGAGTGCCAGTGAAAGTATGATGTATATGTATGATAAAAGTAACTTGG
Organism: Holothuria leucospilota; assembly: GCA_029531755.1. Classification (NCBI taxonomy): domain Eukaryota; kingdom Metazoa; phylum Echinodermata; class Holothuroidea; order Aspidochirotida; family Holothuriidae; genus Holothuria; species Holothuria leucospilota. The sequence continues at coordinate 3,924 of JAIZAY010001161.1, read as the reverse complement.
TTTTGCTAGAAGCCAGTCGTCACTTTCAAGAGATATTGGATCACTTGCCAATAAAAATCTTTATTAAGACGTTTTCAAACACCAAATACGCGTTCGTTGTTTTCTGAATTGCATAGGCTATAGGCCCCTACGGTCATAGCATTATTGACAAACTTCAGCTTTTTCAACTGTCTGAAATAGGGTATTGGTGTACTTATTTCGTTGGTACAGGTGATAGGTGATCCAGGGAAGGCAGCCTTGTGTATCTTCAGTGGCGCAACTAGGATTATTTGCAGAGCACTTGAGGGTGCTTCTAGGGGCATCGCCAGAGCATTTCTCATGGGGGTGGGGGTGGTGCCGTATTTGCCGACTGAGAAGAAAAAATGCCGACTGAAAGTGTTGATAAGCGATGCAGTTAGAACTGAGAACCGTTAGTCCAACCTATAGTGGCCCGCCGGGATTTGCCCAATGGGGGGGGGGAGGGCAGGCAACAACCCAGAGCCTCAACAGCCCCGATCATGCTGTCGAGGAGTTGGTGACGGGAGATGTGAAGAAAACCTGTGTACTAAACCATGCCATTGCGGGCATATATTGATTAAAATTTTGTATATACTAGAGGAAAATAGTTCGGCCCGATTTAAGGTTTTTCCTGAAATCTTAACTGTGAAATTGCAAAGCACGCGAATTTTTTGGGTAAGCTTAGAATAAAAAAGAATCTGCACTTATTTAAAGCTTCAGGTCAATTGTCCAGGCAGTATAGGGCCCTGTCGGGCGCAAATTACACTGTACATCCCTCCACGAGTCACCAGCCGTACCGAAAGACAGACTCAAGAGAACATCAACCTGATACTTTAGCGAAATGAGATGAAATTCCCGGCATTCAGTGGCGCACCTAGAATTTCTGTCGGGGGGGGGGGGGGCATGCAGTATGTTGTGTGATCGCCGGCCTGGGAGAGGGATCCAAGGGTCCCCTCCCGGGCCTTTGGAAATTTTTGAAAAAAAAATAGGTGTCCTCTTGCCCTGCTTTGTCCCTCCCTCCCCTGTTCTTTTCTCTGCGATCATTGTTACCAGCATTTTAATGAATATGAAACAATGGATCACCGTACACATGCATCATGTAAGTCCTTCATCGGTTCTTAATACGGTGACGAGCAACCGCCTATGCACTATCAGTATAGATACCCCAGTGGCGCAGCTAGCGGCTAGCGCTAGCATAGAGAGCTGCCAACGGGCCCTAGCTCTATTTCTCCGCACATATCACAATAGAGTAATTGTAGGCTACAAGTTCTATTTCTTGCTTCAAAATGCTTCGAGAAATCTCGCTTTTTCGTGACTGACATCGAGGCAATTGACCAATCAGCAAACGCGACAGAGCTTAGTCCTATGTTCCTACAGTGGGTGAAATAAATCGAGATTTTAACGATCTCATTTTTATGTCACCGCAGTTGCTGTAGTTCAGATAAAAAGTACGTTTATTATTTGGAAGATAAACTTTGAAGACAAATTACTGTTTCCTTTTATTCTTGAAATGATTTATATATGGTTAAGAAATGAAAAAAATATCAACAGGTAATTCTTGTGAATGTTGTTTCAACGAACGCTTACACGGTAATTCAATCGGACTTCTCCATTGAGTTAACTGTATGTAAGGGAAATTCTTCGCCAAAATTACGTTGTTCCAACGATTTCCCCGTACTGTACACAGTGCCAGCATGGCAGTGCGTACGGCTAGCCTGGATTTACATGCGACTGCAATAAAAGCAGTTCCTTGACTGTAGTACTAGCACTGCACTGATTGTACATACGAAGAAACAGAGAGACAGTCGGCTACGGAGATGTTGCTTAATTATTAGGGAGGGTGTGAGGCTAATGCTCGTCGGCGAGGTGTGAGGTTATTGCTCAATGTGTTGCGGCCCGCTACAAACTAGAACTTTGCAAAGGTTTCAGCCATACAGAATAGGCACATGTGTGCTTTAGTGCAACGATCTGTAAACATGGCCCCTCCCCTGCGAACTCGAATGCAACAATATCCTGGCATATTCTGGGGTGGAAACTGGGGGGAACAAACTGCTTGTTTGTAAAAGTTTACCATAGAAACCATGTCAGTATATTGATAAGCAATGTACCGATGTACTGCAGTGTATTCTCACCTACTGACAGATGATCTGCGAGAAAGAAAATTTCCTTACGTGCGGTGAAAACCTTTCGAGAAAATAAATCCGAACAGAACTTTTTTACCGGCATCGAAAACTATACATGAACAGTACTGTTACTCAAGCACAAATGGACGGGTTCAGTGCCATATTATGTGACTGCACTTTTTGCAATTACGGTAGTGCCTATTTTGCGTTTTTTTTCCAAAATCGAGGTGCATTTTTCAGTCCGCAGGGTCCCGCATTGTCAACCCCTATCAGTAGGTTAAGTTTGTACGCCAACTCGAGTGAATTCCTCATGCCGTTACGCCAAGCATTTTCCCTTCGTCTACGTCAACGATTTTCGGAGTAGAGTGCACAAAATGCACATGGGAGTTTATCTTTGACACTGTATTGAGCTCAACATAAAAATACACATCAGAAAATCTGAAAACAGAAAACTTGTTTCAGGAAAATGAAAAGGGGTTGAAATTCGATAAAAGAAGACACACCGTACACAAGAATGGTTTATTTATTTTGGTTCCTGGGTGTTGAAACTTTCATTTGAAAACACTGTTGCGAGTTGAACAATAGGCCATCTCGAAACGAAATGGTTGCTGTCACACCTGAGCGCACTCCACAGTGGCTGTGTGCGGGCCTCGATCTGTGAAAAAAACTTTCAATAGAGATCTCTAACAAAACGTTCCTGGCACTGTTACACGGAAATCGCGAAGCTGCAGACTTGGTTGGCTTTGTGCACTGTAATCGGATTACTAGTAGTTACGGGAAGATCTGCATATCTCGGAAAGGACTCGGCAGTGGCAGAGAGAGCAAGAGAGATAATGAGACACGCTCTGATGCACAGGAGAATTTGGCTCCGCGCGGATCCGCGGAGGCGAGTTTGGACGGCTCCCCTTAGTTAGTTAGTTAGATAATATTTGACGACACACCAACACGAATGTGTTATATGGTGTCAACTAGATAAATTCGCTTCAAGTCCTCCCCTTCAGTCGCCTCTTACGACAGGGGGGAATACCGTGGGCATATTCTACAACCCCCAGCCCACAGGGGGTCAACCATGGGGGGCTTGCTCGGTTTTGTGGCGCCGACAACCCGCCAGTCATGGGATGAGTAATAACGGTATCATGTGCGCATTTTATAGGCGAGAGTTGGGGACAAACTACTCGCCACCCACTACCTCCTCACCCCACCTGGATGCAGTTTAATGTCATACCCAGGACAGGGGCTAAATGTAAAAATCTTAAAATGAATATCTCTCGTTTAGAATGGCTGATTAGCTCCATATTGGTATGGATAATCTAATAGGTAGAGGTCATAGTTTTTCTGGGACAAAATATCACCTTCATTAATATTCATGAGTGGGCAGGGTAAATTTTGAAAATGACTCAAAATGCTCATGTACAGTACAAGCAAATCCATAGTCCAAAAGTATTGCTGTACACAGTACTAGGTGGGTAAATTGACCAGGGTGACTACTGTTAAATGGAAGTTCTTTGTTGTGTCTGAAACGTGTGAGGTGAAACAAAGGCTGTGTGGAGGTCATTCGGGGACATAGTTTGAAAATATTGCAGAAGGCTTCTCTCTCCACCAAGCAGAGGGCTGTTGTTGGAATTCACTAGTGTAAACTTTGAACGAGTTTCTTGTGTGATGCACAAGAATTACTATTTGGACATACCAACATTGTAAACTTTGAGAAAACATGAGGACAACATTAGATACTGTAATTGAGTGAGATTGCTATTTGGCAAACAGCAGTGTACCACTGTCCTGGATAAGGACACATGAGCATGAT